>CAJNDS010000461.1:0-135580 GCA_905221605.1 Symbiodinium natans | reverse complement strand
ACAAGCATTCACGAATTGTTTTCGGTCGTCCAGCCAGCTGTCATCTTGCGGCAATGCCACCCCATCCTGCCACAAACCAGCGAGGGGGTTGCTTGGGGATGTTCAGGGATGAGGATGCCAGGCATCTTCTGTTCATTGGGCAACCTGCAAGGCAAAGTATATGTATATGTATTTGTGCATGTATATGTATGTGTGTATGTGTGTATGTGTGTATGTGTGTATGTGTGTATGTGTATATGTGTATATGTGTATATGTGTATATGTGTATATGTGTATATGTGTATATGTGTATATGTGTATATGTGTATATGTATATATGTATATATGTATATATGTATATGTGTATGCGTATGTATATGCGTGTGCATATGTATATGGATATGTATATTTGTATATGTACATGCACATGTACATGTGCACGTACATGTATATGTATATGTATATGTGCATGTCTATGTGTATGTGTATGTGTATGTGTATGTCTATGTCTATGTCTATGTCTATACATCTGCACATACAAATACCTGGAAATTATACGTATACATAAACACAAACATATACATACTAAAAACTATATCACATTCAAGAAAAGCACTGCCACACTGCCATGTTGCTGGTTAAAATGCTTGACAAGATTACATTAGTTGCCAGACCCTGCAACACCAACCCAAAGCCTCTTACTGTCTCCGTGAAGCCACAGCCTTTCCGCACCTAGCTGCGCAGGTGGCCAATACAGCCTCAGTGCTTGAATCTTGTGATGCAACACGGTCTGACCACCAGTAGATTGAGGTTGTCAGACGTGTTGCGGTTTGTCGCATGCAAGACGATATTGGACGACAAGAGCGACAAGATGCCCTGCAACATAGAACGTACTCTCTGCAACGTCAAACTGCGCACACTGCAAGCAAAAAATGCTGCATCTCCTTTACCCCGCCTTTACCGAAACAGGATGAGGGATGAGTCAGGTCCCGTCAAGCTTCAGATGCTCTTGACTGTTGATTTCCCCGATGCTAGCCTGGTCTTTTCGCATTTTACGTTGTGGACGGTGACTAATCACCCCGCATGGACCTGGCGTAACCCCAAAACACCTACTCAGGTGAAGTACATGGACGAGTGGCGAGTGGCGGCCGGGCGTTGGCGCGGCAGAAGAAAGTTCGGGCTGTTCTCACACGCCATCCAGGCATGGCCAAATGTCCCAGGCCTGCACTTCAGGACTTGACTTGAGATCACATGAGAGTATTTGGGCTAATGGGGTGAAACCGCACTGTTTTTTCTTGTGCCTCCAGGTTGCAAAAAGCTGAAGGGATTTCCACGTTGTGTTGCACCACAATTCGCCTCGGCCTGCGGCCTAGAAGCGTCTGGAACAAGCAGACCAGGACCTTGTCTCTGGGGGGGCCCTCCCTCCCCCCCATCTCCCTCCAAGCTCTCAACCTCGCGTCCCTTAACCTGCTGCCCCACACCCTGACATTCCCATTCACTCAACATGTTCAACTGACAGCAGTTCTTTCCTTTTCAGCTGATTGCAGATTGCCGTTGAAGCGTCAGATGCGGTTTCGTGATCTTGGTCGGCGTGGCCGGCCACCGTGCCAGTTGTCCCCGTGCCAGTCACACAAACACCGATTCGTCGGCTCATTACGAGCCAGGAGAACACTGAAAGAGGGCGGTGTGGGTGCGGCAAAGCTCTGATCCTGCTGAGCCCTGCAGCATCGCGCCTATGCATAGAGCGCTTGTTCACAGCGTGTATCATTTTCCTTCCGACATGCCTCGACTTTATCCAAGGCTACGCTGCTGGCACAAAGCTTCGGGTTCATCGACCCACTGTCGCTTTCCAAATCTGCGACCCATGCGGGGGTGACAATAGGGGTACCTTTTTTTGGCGTCCCTTTAAGGGGACTCGATTCTACTTTGGGGATACAAAGAGCACCCCTATTCTGAGAAAATACACATGTGGACAGGAAACTCCGAAGTGCACCACTTGGACCGTCGACAACGCGCGTCCCATGGCTTGGGCCGGCTGAGGCGACGCACGCAAGCGAGTACAATTACTCGCCCCCCATCCTAATCCGAGGGTTCTTAATTCTATTCTACGGGTTCTTTTTTTAGCCTGTGCAATCTGTGGGCGGGGGGGGGGGGGGGGTATTGTGGGTTTAAATAGGGTTGAAGGTTCAGACTAAACAGGAGAGCTCAGTTTTTGCGATCCTCAACCCTAGCAGAACACCTGACGTTGGCGCATGGTGGGAATGGTGGGCAGTGGCGGGACTGATAGGTACTGGCAAGAATGTTGGAGAGGGGTAGCCGGGTAGTGGTGGGAATGCTGGGGAATTGATGCAAGATGGAAACGGTGTCGGTGGGGAATGGTAGAGAATCGCGGGAAATGGGGGAATGCTGGGAATGGTGGGTAAAGGTGGGTGATGGTGGGAGTGGCGCGTGTTGGTGCAGTGGGTAATGGTGTGACGGGATGGTGGAATATACGATCCGAAAAACCCTGCTAAGTCCTTGAGCAGCTCAGGGAAGAATAAGGAAAAAAAACATCCCAGAATTGAATAACAAAACAAATACGCCAAATACGCAGCCCCAAGCGGGCAATCTCTGTTCTTGAAGGTGCTGCACGCCCCTGCTGAACACAAAGGCTCATGAAATCTATCCGAGGATCACGTGCGGGGACCCCAGCTTCGAATGTGTTCCATTTCTGGCTGTAACTACACAGCGAAAAGGGACATGCCGAAACCCACACCCTGCCTCGGCCGAGAGCTCCAGCACTGGACCAAGCTGCTCTGACCAATACGTGGCCACACAGTTGGATGGCAGAGCTCCAGGGGGCGCGTCGCCAATCGTCGCGTGCTTTAACGTGTCGGAAGCTTCAGACTTCGGGTCAAAGCAGCACAGCAGCACAAATCCGATCCCTGTGTGCGAGCGGCCGCCGCCCTGCTAGGACGGCAGCTCCAGCGACCGCGGTGAGTGCAGCGTCCATGTTTGCGACACCACGCTCGCGGCCGAGGACGTTGGTACTCAAGCAACCAGCTGCCTCTCGACATGTATCAGAGAAGGACTGCCACGTCTCCAAAGATGATAGGATACGGCCTCCATCCAGCTCTCGGCAGTGAGGTCGCGCACCTGCGTGCGCAGAACACACTGCTCGTAGCAAAGGAGCACATGAAGTTGTGCAAGCACTGCTGGCTCCGCAAGCCGCGGCAGCGACGCGACGGCAGAGACAGCAAGAGCCGAGTTTCAAAACTACAAAAGGCGGCGACGACCTCTTCTCACATGCACGTTTAGCGGGGTTTTGGGAAGGATCACCTAGTGAATGCAAGGCACGCGGGGCCGCAGAGATTGAGGATGTGTGGCAAGCCACGTCTTCAATGGTCACGAAGCACGGATTCTTGTCAGTTCCACGTGCCTTTCCGCACACATGCCCCAGGGCGAGATCAGGCGCCACAAGCCTACATTGGAGCAGTACGCATTCACAACAGGTCTGTACTAGGAACGATGTGCTTCGATTCGGGGCTTGGGAATGCCAATCTTGGTTCTCAACCCTCGGCGGCGAACATTCCTCTCTACAGCTAACAAGATCGCAGGTATCACATGTGCTTAAATCCGAAAGCCTTCCTGGCGGAAGGCCAAGTGTGACTGCACGATCTCAGAAGGTGGAGCACCGAATGCCCTGCCAAAAAGCCTTGCGCCCGCCCCATAATGTGTCATGCACATGCGGCAAGCTGCTTGCCTGAGCGCTGAGCAAGCCGCAGTCTAAAAAGCACCATAGCTACTGTCTGTTTGCCGTGGGAAATTTCTTCTCGCAAATCGAAGATGCGGACGATGCTGCCTTGTGCAACTCAATGCAACTCGGAGAACACCTGTGGTTGGCTCAAATTCACTCGTGCTGCATCTGCCCACCCAAATCGCAGGGATCACATGTGCTGAAATCCGAAAGCCGTCCTGGCGGAAGGCCAAGTGTGACTGCGCGATCTCAGAAGGTGGGAGCACCGAATGCGCTGCCCAAAAGCCTTGCAGCCACCATAATGTGTCATGCACGCGCAGCAAGCTGCTTGCCTGAGCGCTGAGCAAGCCGCAGTCTAAAAAGCACCATAGCTACTGTGTGTTTGCCGTAGGCAACTTCTTCTTGCAAGTCGGGGATGCGGACGATGCTGCCGTGTGCAACTCAATGCAACTCGGAAAACACACGTGCTTGGCTCAAATTCACTCGTGCTGCATCTGCCCACCCAGATCCCAGGGATCACATGTGCTGAAATCCGAAAGCCTTCCTGGCGGAAGGCCAAGTGTGACTGCACGATCTCAGAAGGTGGAGCACCGAATGCCCTGCCAAAAAGCCTTGCGCCCGCCCCATAATGTGTCATGCACATGCGGCAAGCTGCTTGCCTGAGCGCTGAGCAAGCCGCAGTCTAAAAAGCACCATAGCTACTGTCTGTTTGCCGTGGGAAATTTCTTCTTGCAAATCGAAGATGCGGACGATGCTGCCTTGTGCAACTCAATGCAACTCGGAGAACACCTGTGGTTGGCTCAAATTCACTCGTGCTGCATCTGCCCACCCAAATCGCAGGGATCACATGTGCTTAACTCCGAAAGCCGTGTTGGCGGAAGGCCGAGTGTGACTGCGCGATCTCAGAGGGTGGAGCACCGAATGCGCTGCCCAAAGGCCTTGCGGCCATGATTGCCATCGTTTGTTCTGATGGGGTCAGTTCGTCTCTGCAGTGCAAGGCCATGGCCTCGCTTCGCGTAGCACAACGACTCAGCAAGATGACGTTGGCGGCGCGCGTTTGTCAGTTGCGCGGAACCCTTTGTCCAAGTTGCAACCTGTGCCGTCAGTTTGACAGAGGGGTGCGAGGGGTGCGAGGGGTGCTACAGTAGAGAGTGCTGTTCGAGAGGCTGACAGGGAGGCCTTGCTAGGTCATGGGTGAAAGTTCTGCGGGTGAGCAAAACTGCTATACTTTGGCCTAATTCGCTACTGCCAAATGTCCCGTGATGCAGGATGCGTCCACCCCACACCAAGGCAGAGGGCATGGTCGGCTGTAGGGCGCTGAACCCGACAACCGCACGAGTCTCCGGCGTCCCGCGAGAACTCCAGCACCACGCTTGCCAATGGGCCCGAACACGATGCAGGAGCTTGACGGACCCAAGCAGAGGCCAGGCAGGTCAACGAGGAAACGCAGCTGGCGAAGTGGCCTGTCAGGTCAAAAACTGGGCGGTACGCGACTGCGTCTGTGGCCTGAAGGACCATGTTGCGTGGCAGCTCAACAGCCTGGGAGGGGGCAACAGCCTCCTCAGAGGCGGCTTGAGAGCATGCAACAGCCCCGCGCTTTCAAGGTTGCTGCAGGATTGCAAGCAGCTCATGCATCTTCGCTCATGTCAGGCTCAGGGGATACTCTGGGATGATGGCATAGCCAAGTGGTACGCCAAGTCGGGACAGCACCAAGAATGGCCCCTTTTGGCTCAGCTTTCAGTTTGATTGGACCCCCATGCGCAGATACTTCAGGAAAATTTCAAGTAAGATGGCCCATCAGCACCCGGAATCAATCGTGATGGTAAGTTCTGTAAACCTCCGCGTGGCTCAGCAGCAATCAGATACCATTGATGGCGGTCACTAAACATGTCTGCTGTCACAGGTTTTACGCATGTTCAAACCAACTCGACATGTGCTAGCAGGCACTGGAGCCGCTGTGTGTTTGGCGTAGGTGTTGCTCGCAAGCTGGAGATGCCATCACGGCGCTACTGTGAGCACCTCTCGGAAGAAGAGCTCGGAGAGCACAACAGCCTTGAGGCCTTGAGGCCTTGAGCTCACACTAAACTTGGCACGCCCACCCTCTAACCTGGGAGCCGCTAGCATGGAACTCTGGTTAGGCATGGCCTGAAGGACACGGAGGTGATGCCATGATGTGCCAAGACATGCTGGTTGGCGGAGCGCTGAGCAGGCCACGGTCGAACAAGCACTGCTGTCTGCAGAAAGTCTTAGTGTCCCAAACGATCTGCCTTGTGTAGGATTGCCCCAGTCTGCGAGTCTGGGCGACATTGAACGAAAATGTCAGCTCCAGAACACTTCTCCCTCAAGTCCTCTGCGCGGCAGATCACGCGAGCAGGCCTGAAATCGGCGCGGGGCCACCAGAGCCAGCCATGCCCCTGACCTGCAAACTCACGGCTTGCTCGTGACAGCTCCACCGCTAGCAACCGGCGAGGACGAATGATGGGTTGCCGTGGTGGCACAAGGATAGGTACGGTTCCACGATCTCAGAGGGTGATGCACCGAATGCGCTCCCCAAGAGCCTTGCATGGCAGCTCTCTCCCACAGATTATGTGTCTAAAACTTGCAAGCTGCGTTCCACGCCAATGATGTGCCAAGCATGACATGCTGCCTGCCTGAGCACTGAGCAGGCCAAGGTCTAGCAAGCACTTCTGTCTCTTTGCAGAAGGTCGCTTCTGCTTGCAAGCTGCGGAAACCGACGACCGCACTGCAACTAGCTCAAGCAGCCTCGCTCATTGCTTCTGCCCGCCCAGATCGCAGGGACATGTACGGACCAAATGGGACCAGATGAGGCCGGCACGGCAAGATGCCAAGTGTGGTGTGAATACATGGACTTGGAGGGTAGTGCACCGAATGCGCTCCCCACAAGAGCTTTTTGGCCGTGACCGTCTTTGATGCGCCTGTGACCGAAAGGATACGTGGACGATGCCGTGATGTGCCAGGCATGACATCCACTAAGCCACGCCTTAAACTGCCGATGATTGTGGGTCTGCATACATGCTGAATCGGACCTGTGGGAAACATACTGCTCCTGAGCTTAGACTTTGCACTAGCAGCATGCCAAGTTCTTGCGACTGCGGTGGGTCTCATACTGCGGTGTGTTCTGAAAACCTGATGGAAGTCGCAGCAGGGACGAAGCCAAACTTTTGGACACGTGCTCTGGGAGTCACCAAGGACAACCACGCGATCGATGCGTTTTGTGCTGCTAAGCTCAAGACCGCTGCAACTTACGTGTTTTTCACGGTACCTGCGTGCCAGGTATCGCTGACAATGGACCTGCCTGCCTGCACTGAGCAGGCCACGGTCTAGCAAGGCACCGCTGTCTGGTTGGAATAGGTTGCTTCTGCTTGCAAGTTGCGGAAGCCAACGACGGCACTGCTGCGAGCACCTCAGAGAGATGTCAGAAGGTGCTTGGCACAGCATTGCGCCAGGAACGGGCGCTGACAGAAAAAACTCCTAGCTGGCTGTCCGACACGACTTCGGCCGCGGCCACGAGCACACGTAGATCACCCCGAGTACGGAAGTCTGCCAGCAGGCGCAGCTTCAGTCGTGCCTACTGCCAGAAGGGCATGGGGACGATGAGGTGATGTGCCAGGCATGACACACTGCCTGCCTGAGCCCTGAGCACGCTGCAGCCTAGCGAGCACTGCTGTCTCTTTGTAAAAGGCCGCTTCTGCTTGCAAGTTGCGGAAGCCAACGACGGCGCTGCTGCGAGCACCTCAGAGAGATGTCAGAAGGTGCTTGGCACAGCATTGCGCCAGGAACGTGCGCTGACAGAAAAAACTCCTAGCTGGCTGTCCGACACGACTTCGGCCGCGGCCACGAGCACACGTAGATCACCCCGAGTACGGAAGTCTGCCAGCAGGCGCAGCTTCAGTCGTGCCTACTGCCAGAAGGGCATGGGGACGATGAGGTGATGTGCCAGGCATGACACACTGCCTGCCTGAGCCCTGAGCACGCTGCAGCCTAGCGAGCACTGCTGTCTCTTTGTACAAGGTCGCTTCTGCTTGCAAGCTGCCGAAGCCGACGACGGCGCTGCTGCGAGCACCTCAGAGAGATAGCAGAGATTCTTAGAAAGGAAGTTCGGAGAGCTCTGAGGCACGTCGCAGTCAGATGGCATGGCCTGGGTGAAAACATGGTGCGCCGGATGCCGTGGTGGCACAAGGACAGGTACGGTTGAACGATCTCAGAGGGTGGTGCACGGAATACGCTCCGCAGGAGCCTTGCATTCTTCTAAACGGCTTGCAAGTTGTCTTCTCAAATCTTCCATCACACCCCAAGATGCTTCCCGAACCACTCAGGTTAGGAATGGCCTGAAGGACACGAGGTGATGCCATGATGGGCCAAGCCTGACGTGCTGCTGCCTGCCTGAGCGCTGAGCAGGCCAAGGTCTAGCAAGCACTGCTGTCTCTTTGCAGAAGGTCGCTTCTGCTTGCAAGCTGCGGAAACCGACGACGGCACTGCAACTAGCTCAAGCAGCCTCGCTCATTGCTTCTGCCCGCCCAGATCGCAGGGACATGTACGGACCAAATGGGACCAGATGAGGCCGGCACGGCAAGATGCCAAGTGTGGTGTGAATACATGGACTTGGAGGGTAGTGCACCGAATGCGCTCCCCACAAGAGCTTTTTGGCCGTGACAGTCTTTGATGCGCCTGTGACCGAAAGGATACGTGGACGATGCCGTGATCAGGCATGACATCCACTAAGCCACGCCTTAAACTGCCGATGATTGTGGGTCTGCATACATGCTGAATCGGACCTGTGGGAATCATGCTGCTCCTGAGGTTAGACTTTGGCGATCACACCACTAGCAACATGCCAAGTTCTTGCGACTGCGGTGGGTTTCATACTGCTAAACAAACCTGACTGCGGCGCCAGCTGCGAAAGACTCTAAGTGTTTGGAGGTCTGAAGTCACAAGCGCTTCGTCCTCGCAGCAACCTTGCAACTTATGGAGGACCTGCTTGCCAGGTGTCGCTGACGATGGACCTGCCTGGAGCACTGAGCAGGTCACGGTCTAGCAAGAACTGCTCTCCCGTTGGAATAGGTCGCTGCTGCTTGCAAGCTGCGGAAGCCGACGACACCGCTGACTTACTTGTTCCGGGGGTATAGCTTTGTAAGTGGTCCGGTTGCTTGACAGAAGTTTGGTGCTTGGTGTCCGGTTCTAATTAACTCACAAGAGCCGCGAGTGTTGCCTGATGCTCACATGCGCGCGCTGCAGCAGATGCACGAGTTCCCGAGTTTCAGCCCGGGAAACCCACGCACAGCCTCACGGCTTGCAAAGTCAAGCTCTGGCTTGACACCCATCCGCCATCTGCAGCTACGATGAGTCTGAAAGCATCGGTGGACAATGGCAATGCTGCGAAAAAGAGCGAAGCAAATGGCCTTGAGGCCTTGAGCTTGAGCTTGGCAGGCAGCCCGCCCTTAGAGCTGACCAAGCAGTCACGGCTGCAGTGCTGCAACAGGCTCAAGCAACGTGACGTGGGAGCCACGTGCTAGCATGGAACCACTCTGGTTAGGTATGGCCTGAAGGACACGGAGGCGATGCCATGATGTGCCAAGCATGACATGCTGCCTGCCCGAGCGCTGAGCAGGCCACGGTCGAACAGGCACTGCTGTCTGCACAAAGTCTTAGCCAGTGTCCCAGACACAGCACAACAGCCAGCTCCAGCAGCCCGAGGCATCTACAACACTGGCGCCGCGGGCGCCACGGGTGCAGTGCCGAGCAGCCTTCCCTGTCGCACACCCAACGGGGCTTGCGCCCCCACAACTACGGCTGCGATGGCAGCAGCGACAGTGGTAGTGATGGTCGCAGTGATGGCCGTAGGCAGAGCGCTATGAAACGCTTTGGGCATTCGTGCCGGAGGAGCTCCCTCAAGTCCTCTGCGCGGCAGATCACGCGAGCAGGCCCGAAATCGGCGCGGGGCCACCAGAGCCATCCATGCCCCCGACCTGCAAACTCACGGCTTGCTCGTGACAGCTCCACCGCTAGCAACCGGCGAGGACGAATGATGGGGTGCCGTGGTGGCACAAGGATAGGGACGGTTCCACGATCTCAGAGGGTGATGCACCGAATGCGCTCCCCAAGAGCCTTGCATGGCAGCTCTCTCCCACAGATTATGTGTCTAGAACTTGCAAGCTGCGTTCCATGCCAATGATGTGCCAAGCATGACATGCTGCCTGCCTGAGCGCTGAGCAGGCCAAGGTCTAGCAAGCACTGCTGTCTCTTTGCAGAAGGTCGCTTCTGCTTGCAAGCTGCGGAAACCGACGACGGCACTGCAACTAGCTCAAGCAGCCTCGCTCATTGCTTCTGCCCGCCCAGATCGCAGAGACATGTACGGACCAAATTTGACCAGATGAGGCCGGCACGGCAAGATGCCGAGTGTGGTGTGAATACATGGACTTGGAGGGTAGTGCACCGAATGCGCTCCCCACAAGAGCTTTTTGGCCGTGACCGTCTTTGATGCGCCTGTGACCGAAAGGATACGTGGACGATGCCGTGATGTGCCAGGCATGACATCCACCGAGCCGCGCCTTAAGCTGCCGAGGCGTGTGGGTCTGCACACGCAATGAATCGGACCTGTGGGAATCATACTGCTCCTGAGCTTAGACTTTGCACTAGCAGCATGCCAAGTTCTTGCGACTGCGGTGGGTCTCATACTGCGGTGTGTTCTGAAAACCTGATGGTAGTCGCAGCAGGGACGAAGCCAAACTTTTGGACACGTGCTCTGGGAGTCGCCAAGGACAGCCACGCGATTGATGCGTTTTGTGCTGCTAAGCTCAAGACCGCCGCAACTTACGTGTTTTTCACGGTACCTGCGTGCCAGGTATCGCTGACAATGGACCGGCCTGGAGCAGTGAGAAGGCCACGGTCTAGCAAGGCACCGCTGTCTGGTTGGAATAGGTCGCTTCTGCTTGCAAGCTGCGGAAGCCAACGACGGCGCTGCTGCGAGCACCTCAGAGAGATGTCAGAAGGTGCTTGGCACAGCATTGCGCCAGGAACGGGCGCTGACAGAAAAACTCCTAGCTGGCTGTCCGACACGACTTCGGCCGCGGCCACGAGCACACGTAGATCACCTCGAGTACGGAAGTCTGCCAGCAGGCGCAGCTTCAGTCGTGCCTACTGCCAGAAGGGCATGGGGACGACGAGGTGATGTGCCAGGCATGACACACTGCCTGCCTGAGCCCTGAGCACGCTGCAGCCTAGCGAGCACTGCTGTCTCTTTGTAAAAGGTCGCTTCTGCTTGCAAACTGCCGAAGCCGACGACGGCGCTGCTGCGAGCACCTCAGAGAGATAGCAGAGGTTCTTAGAAAGGAAGTTCGGAGAGCTCTGAGGCACGTCGCAGTCAGATGGCATGGCCTGGGTGAAAACATGGTGCGCCGGATGCCGTGGTGGCACAAGGACAGGTACGGTTGAACGATCTCAGAGGGTGGCGAATACGCTCCGCAGGAGCCTTGCATTCTTCTAAAAAGCTTGCAAGTTGTCTTCTCAAATCTTCCATCACACCCCAAGATGCTTCCCGAACCACTCAGGTTAGGAATGGCCTGCTGAGCAGGCCAAGGTCTAGCAAGCACTGCTGTCTCTTTGTAAAAGGTCGCATCTGCTTGCAAGCTGGCGAAGTCGACGACGGCACGGCAAGTAGCCGGGCGCACGTCGCCGGGGCGGCCCAGTTTGCGGTGCTGCTTGTTCATGGCGATCGCATGCTTCGCTTCGAAGAGATGCGAAGGATCGCTGACCGAGGACAAGTTCGGATCACTCGGCCTCAGTTGATCATGGATGTGCCTACTGCCGGAAGGGCACGGGGACGATGAGGTGATGCGCCAGTCATGACACACTGCCTGCCCGAGCGCTGAGCGAGCTGCAGCCGGGCGCACGTCGCTGGGGCGGCCCAGTTTGCGTCAGCATCCACGCCGGTCGCTCCATGCAGGTCGCCACCCAAGTGCCATCCTGCGCACCGGTGCTGCTTGTTCATGGCGATGGCATGCTCACATCGCAGCGAAGAGATGCGAAGGATCGCTGACCGAGGACAAGTTCGGATCACTCGGCCTCAGTTGATCATGGATGTGCCTACTGCCGGAAGGGCACGGGGACGATGAGGTGATGCGCCAGTCATGACACACTGCCTGCCCGAGCGCTGAGCGAGCTGCAGCCGGGCGCACGTCGCTGGGGCGGCCCAGTTTGCGTCAGCATCCACGCCGGTCGCTCCATGCAGGTCGCCACCCAAGTGCCATCCTGCGCACCGGTGCTGCTTGTTCATTGCGATCGCATGCTCACATCGCAGCGAAGAGATGCGAAGGATCGCTGACCGCGGACAAGTTCGGATCACTCGGCCGCACCAACATGACATGCGACCCTCTCGCACAGCAGGTCGGCTCTGGTCGAGACGCTGGGGCAAAACGACACCTGCTCATTAGTGGGGCCTTTTGTGGCGATCTCCCCGTCCAGAAATTGGCCAGCACATGCTGCGGCCAGGAGCATGGCGTGCTGAGGAAACCGCAGTCTAAGAAGCACCGTGGCCGCTGGCTGTTTGAGGACGCTGCGGCGAGCAGCACATGCAACTCGGAGACAACCTGCGGTTCACTTATTCGAGGGTGCACCGAATCCCTCCACGGGAGCCTGCAACCTCAGAGATCCCTTTAAGTGCATTCGCAGCAGCGCGCTTGGCACATCATTGTGGCACACAGGAGGCTGTTGTGTGCAACACCTCCAGCCACGAGGCAACTCGAAGGCTGCAGCCGGGCGCGGCCCAGTTTGCGTCAGCATCCACGCCAGTGGCTCCATGCAGGTCGCTCCCCCAGCGCCATCCTACGCACCTGTGCTGCTTCCTCATGGCGATCGTTTGCTCACATCGCAGCGAAGAGATGGGAAGAGCTCGTGCAAAGGACCGCTGACCGAGGACAAGTTCGGATCACTCGGCCGCACCAACATGACATGCGACCCTCAGCAGGTCGGCTCTGGTCGAGACGCTTGGGCAAAAAGACACCTGCTCATTCTTGGGGCCTTTTGTGGCGATCTCCCCCTCCAATATCTGGCCGGTACATGCTCCGGCTGCCTGGAGCATGGCATGATAGCAGCGCCAAACGTGCCTCAAGGCTTTGCGGACATGGGGCAAGGAGCCCAAACATCCACGTCATCGATTGCAGGACACGCGTTTCGCCTCAGAGTCTTACAGGAGCACGGGGTCAAGTTCGACTTTCGCTGGGCTCAACACGGAACGTGCTTGAAAGGGGATGCACGTGCCGGACTCAAGCCCAACCAGTGCGTCAACTCCCCTGTTCACCCAGCTTCGCTTCCCGAGTTGAAGAGAACGCGCCAGCCGAAGCCGTTGTGGGCCGATGGCTCCTAGTAGGCAGCAGCTTCATCGCTGGAGGCAAGAGAGAGAGGATGGAAGGGACGGCAGAAGAGGATTGGGATGAGCATAGCCCCGTAGATCAGGTCAGGCAAAATGACTCCTCCAGTCTTATCATGGTGGGGCGGGTGGTGGAAAATGCAGAATACATGCCTGGCACAGCTGGACTCGCGCATAAGTAATGTGTAGGAACACCTTCTGCATTTAGAGCACATTCATTCAGCGTTGGGGGGCGGGGGGGAGGGAGGAGGCAGAGTGCAAAAGATGCCCGTCATGACCTGGATAAGCACGCGTCCAACCGGGTGAGGTGACCCGTCTGGGTTCCTCGTTAAACACCAAGGCGATGGAACATCCGGCAGAACTGCCCGCGGACGGAGAACCCAGCTTAAGCCAGCCGCCAGCTGCTCTAAAGTGTGGGTTCCGCCACGAGGATGCCTTGCGCCTCGCGCTTGCGCCAGCTTTTGCGCCAGCTTTTTGCGCACCAGCTGAGGAGCTGGTGCTATGGTGATGCACGTGGGCCATCACTGCCTGCAGCTTGCTGTTCTTGGAAGGGGTCTTGGCCTTGCAAGGGTCTTGGACTTGCGCTCTCCCCGACCCTCAGGCCAAGCAGCCTTCAGCTTAAAATCTTTAAAACCCAGCCAAGCCCAGAAAAGCTGTAAAAGGCTGTAAGCCCGAATGATTCCCGAATGGAACGAATTGCGGGCTGTCGGAAGCGCCTGCCGGACAGGGAGCCTCAAAGGGTTGGGGATTGCGGGCTGGCAGGACATGCTTGCGGGTTTCTACGGATTCTGCAGAATCAGCCGAGCTTGTTCGGCAGCAACAGTGTCTTCTGCTTTGAGAGCGGTATCAGCACATCGCTGCGGCACCCAAGATGCAAAGCGACAGTGATCCTATCAGGTGGGGGATGGAAGGGGGATGCGAACGCTTGCACACCTTCTTAACTTTGCCCCGACCTTGTTGCACCTGGGGCCATACTGCTCATCGTGCCTGCATCGTGCGTGCTTGTCAGGCACAGCTGCGGATCGTACCCCCAGTGGATGCGCAGCCGCTTGGATGTGTCGCGCGGCTTGTGCTCAAGCATGATTCATGATTGATCAAGCCACTGCCCAGCAGATCGTGCGTGAACGGGGCCCAAGACTACCGTTCAAGAGAGCTCATGAGGATACAGGGCAACATAGCAGCCTGGCGACACAATTCCGCTATGTCGCGCTTGCATCTCTCTCTGCCACCCGTTCGCCCTTGACTCGAAAGCTGAGGTAAGTCACTTGGACCGCAAGTTGTGCAGCGAGGAAGGGCGTGGATCTTCCAGGCATCGACCTGCCAGGGCCAACGTCATGAGCTTGAGATGTAGTGGTTCTTAGGGTCAGGAGTACTCAGGGATGAGCGCATAGGAACCGGCGCCCCCCCATGCGCAAATACTTCAGGAAGAACTCAAGCAAGGTGCCCATGAACACAAGGAACCAATGCGTGACGATAAGTTCAATACACTTGCACGTGGCTCAGCAGCAACCAGATACCATGTTCGACTCGACTTACGTGAAAAACACTTAAGCGCACAATGCTTAAGCTCTGCAGAAGTAGCTCTCGTCTCCAGCATCCCCGAGCATCTCCTTTTCGGATTCAGGGTCTGCCACTCGCCCACTTCAGGTGTTTTCGGAAAGATTCCTGGCATACGGGTCTTCCCGCGTCTTGCAAGGCGGAGGGAAAGGGCGGAATGGTTTCGAGCACTGGGGACTCTAAACGTGGGAGGGTGGGTGTCTGCTTGTTAGTTCGCGGAGTGTTCTCGTTGAGTATGAAAATGTTCTCGCCTGGCAATGTTGTCATCAACCTGAATCAGCCTTTCATCCAAACCAAACAGCACACGCAAACAAACGAAATCGGAAACAAGCAAAACAGGCAGCCGAACGTTCAAAGAAGCAAAACCCTACAAGCCCGGTAATTATGCGAGTGATCTTGGAGACTTCGCAGTGTCTTGAATATGGCAATGTTCTCGCCTGAGGATGTTGTCATCAACCTGAACCTTTCATCCAAACCAAGCAGCACACAAGCAAACAAAACCACAAACAAGCTAACAAGCAACCAAACATTCAAAGAAGCAAACCCTAAAGGCCCTGAACCCTATTTCGGCCTCCAAGGCTACATTTTTGAGAGAACGCGCTGCGCCACCAAGAAGCCACCGAATCCTTGGAGGCACAAAGCGAAACCCCCTGGTTCTTAATAGGGAATGAGGGAATCAGGGCCCTACACCCAAGAAGGGAGTATATAGGATACCACATTCCCTTGTTCCCTAAGAACCAGCCAGAAAAGGCTTGCAGGGGAAGGGCAACAGACGGCAAGCACGCGCAAAGCTGAAGGCTTGCCTCTGTTTTTGACGTGGAAAGCACAAGATTCCAAACCCAAACTGCGCACTGTAAGGTACAGGCGATTGCAATTTGACCGAGACCTCGTCAATACATCAATACACCCGAACCCGAGCTTCTCAAGGACCCAAGGCGCTAAGCAAAAGCCAAGCACCGTCGCTCTCCTTTCGGGGGTGGTAAAGTTCAGAGGGCTTCGGGTTCATCCAGGACGGTGTGGGATTGAGGGCCGGAAGGCTTACAGTAGGGCTTAGTTGGGTGCAAAAATATGTAGTGCGTGGCGGTTGGCACCATAGCAACCCTGTGGCTCCACCTAGCTACCAGTGCCATGAGCAATGGCTCCCCCCTCGCGGAGGATGCACAGCTGCAGCAACCCGGATGTATCAACCTCAAACCATCAACATTCTATCAACTGTTGGGATGCTCCCCCTTATACTACCAGTCCTTAATCGGCATTCTAATATGGCGGGGGAGGTGGGGGTACCATACTCCCTATTCAGGACTGCTAGTACAAGCGGGAACATCGCAACCATCACTGTTGAATCGTCTGCGCCAAAGTCCTTGCAGAAGCGCGTTGAGAAGACCATTGCTGGCTATTGGAAGAGTGGGCTTACGCCAGAACTTCCGCTGCAATGTCTTAGCCAGAACAATTTGAGGGCCAATCGCACACACAGGGGTCTTGCGAAGATTCTGCAAAACAGCACAACAGTACTGAACATGCTTAGATGATGAGATGCTACAACATAAAGAAAGCAAGGGTGGCCTTTCAGATTTTGAGTGCTGAACCAGGCAGATTCTCGACAAAGCTCGGACGATGAAGACTTAGAGCTAAGGCTTTGTGTCTCGTGCTTTTTCGGTGCTTAGTCAGATTCAGTGCAACAGCTCTCTTGCGCAAGCTCACGGTTAAAAGATCATGATAATGAACAGCGTTGGTTGCTGTTTGCGGTAGTACTGACACCACGGGTTCCTGGCGAAAAGCACTCATACCAGTGGTCGCTAATACTGGCACATGAATGGCCACGCTCGAGCTGTTTTCGGGTCCACCTGTCCGCAAGCTTTGCTCACCGCTCGCGCCTCATCTTGCGACAATGCCTCTTCAACCTGCCGAAAGCAAACATCTCAATGCTTTAAGTAGGCTTCCAGATGAACGATACTCAAGTTGTGGCGAGACCCCAGACCCTACAACACAAACCACAAAACTCCTTGTCGTCTCATTTAGTCTCCGCTATCACCATCCCTCCTCAGTTCGCAAAGCCTTTCCACCCCTGCATGCGGACAGCCCCCGAGGTAAGGCTTCAGGGCTTGAAATCTTTTGATGTGGCAAATTTCTGGCCACCGGCAGGATGATGTTGTAAGACGTGTTAAGATTTGTCGCTTGTTGGGACGACATTGGAGGCAAGATGCTCTGCAAAATACTATGTACTCTCTGCAACGTCAAGCCACGCACACCTACAAACTAAATGCGTTGGGTCTCCTCTAAAGATACAGGATGAGTATGGTGCAAGTACAGGTCCCGTCAAGCTTCACCTGCCCTTCGTTTCCCCTATGCTAGACGCAATGCTAGCCTGGTCTTTCCAAATCATGTGTTGTGGCAACTGCGCAGGCCCTGAAAGGAAGTGCGGAACAACTTCCTCCCTCCCTGAAACACCCTGTGTGGACCTGGCGCAACCCTACAACACCTACCCGGGTGGCGAGTGGCGGGCTCGGGTGAGCGCGGCGGCAGAAAGTTCGGGCTGTTCCAGGCATGGCCAGATGTCCCAGGCCTGCACTTTAGGACTTGACTTGAGATCACTTGGGGGTACTTGGGCTAACGGCTCGCACTGTTTCTTCTTGTGCCCTCAGGTTGCACGAAGCTGAAGGGATTTCCGCGATGTGTTGCAACACAGATACCTGCTGCACTGAGCCAACTCTAACACGTTTGCTGCAATAGTTTGCATCCGATGTCCCCTACCCACACCCGTAAATGTTCACGACAAGGTCCCTCAAAGTCCCTCAAGGTCCCTCAAGGTTCCGAGCCCTGGTGCTCTTGCATGTGCTCTCCCGCGCGATATCCACAAGCCAGGCTGATAGCCTAAACTGAGAGATGAATGCTCAGCGGCAGCTCCACTCAGTGCTTGAAAACCGCTTCCACACACACATACACACACACACA
Source organism: Symbiodinium natans (assembly GCA_905221605.1). Classification (NCBI taxonomy): domain Eukaryota; class Dinophyceae; order Suessiales; family Symbiodiniaceae; genus Symbiodinium; species Symbiodinium natans. Next base: position 117,971 of record CAJNDS010000461.1, on the reverse strand, counting down.
CACACACACACACAGAGGTTGGATGGTTGGATACGCGGAGGACTCAAGGTGCAACCCACACCCTGCCTCGGCCGAGAGCTCCAGCACTGGACCAAGCTGCTCTGACCAATACGTGGCCACACAGTTGGATGGCAGAGCTCCAGGGGGCGCGTCGCCAATCGTCGAGTGCTTTAACGTGTCGGATACTTCAGACTTCGGGTCGCAGCAGCACAGCAGCACAAATCCGATCCCTGTGTGCGAGCGGCCGCCGCCCTGCTAGGACGGCAGCTCCAGCGACCACGGTGAGTGCAGCGTCCACGTTTGCGACACCACGCTCGCGGCCGAGGACGTTGGTACTCAAGCAACCAGCTGTCTCTCGACATGTATCAGAGAAGGACTGCCACGTCTCCAAGGAGGATAGGATACGGCCTCCATCCAGCTCTCGGCAATGAGGTCGCGCACCTGCGTGCGCAGAACACACTGCTCGTAGCAAAGGAGCACATGAAGTTGTGCAAGCACGGCTGGCTCCGCAAGCCGCGGCAGCGACGCGACGGCAGAGACAGCAAGAGCCGAGTTTCAAAACTACAAAAGGCGGCGACGACCTCTTCTCACATGCACGTTTAGCGGGGTTTTGGGAAGGATCACCTAGTGAATGCAAGGCACGCGGGGCCGCAGAGATTGAGGATGTGTGGCAGCAAGCCACGTCTTCAATGGTCACGGTCACGAAGCACGGATTCTTGTCAGTTCCAACACGCCTTTTCGCATGCCCCAGGGCGAGATCAGGCGCCACAAGCCTGCATTGGAGCAGTGAGCATTGTTCTCGGGAGGGGGCGGAAGGGACCTTACAATTGGTGTGCGAGTGGCCGTCCTTTGCAAGCTTCCCTGTTTTTTCGACCACTTTCGCTCATGCTGCTGCCCGCGCAGATCACAAAGACCGCAGGTGGATGCGAAAGCCGTGCAGGAAGGCCAAGTAAGACTGCACGATCCCAGAGTTTTGTGCACCGAACGGCCACCAGTGTCATGCACGTGCGGCAAGCTGCTTGCCTGAGCGCTGAGCAGCCCGCAGTCTAAAAAGCACCGTAGCCGCCGTAGCTGCTAGCTGCTGTCTGTTTGCTGCAACTTTTTCCTGGGGAAACCAGTGATGCTGTGTGCAATGCAGCTCGGAGCCCACCTAGACCATGCCTCATCTTCACTCGTGCTGCATCTGCCGCCCCGCAGGGATCACAGGTGCTTAGATCCGCCACGCAGGCAGATCTGAAAGAGTGCTGAGGATGCGCTCCCTGGCAGCCTTGCGGGCCCCATCATGCGTCACGCACGTGCAGCACGCTGCTTGCCTGAGCGCTGAGCAAGCCGCAATCTAAAAAAGCACCGTAGCCGCCGTACCTGCTGTCTGTTTGCTATATGCAACGTCTTCTTGCAAGCGAGGGAACCGACAATGCTGCTGTGCGCAACTCAATGCAACTCGGAGCCCACCTAGACCACCTGTGGTTGGCTCATCTTCATTCGTGCTGCAACTGCCGCCCAGCCCAGATCGCGGGGATCACAGGTGCTTGTATCCGGATCCGGCACTGCCTAACAGCCTTGCAGCCACCACAATGTGTCACGCACGTGCAGCACGCTGCTTGCCTGAGCGCTGAGCAAGCCGCAGTCTAACACTGTAGCCGCCGTAGCTGCTGTCTGGCTGCCGTAACCAACTTCTTCTTGCAAGCTGGGGAAGCCGACAATGCTGCTGTGTGCAACTCAATGCAACTCGGAGCCCACCTAGACCACCTGTGGTTGGCTCCTACTCACCCGTGCTGTTTGGATCCGAAAGCAATGCTGGCGGAAGGCCAAGTGTGATTGCACGATTTCAGAGGGGGGTACACCGAATGCCCTCCCAGAAGCCTTGCGACCATGATGGCATTTGATCATTCATGCCCTGGCATCGCAGGGCCTGCAGACACCGTAACCTGGGATGCATCTGCACTAAGCTGCCTGAGCGCGTGAGCAAGGCACGGTCTAACAAGCACTGCGGCTGCTGTGGTGCAAGTGTAGGGAATGTCTGGATGCGTGCGGCATCCCGTCCCAAACTGTGCACCCAGCTCGCGGGCTTGCCGCTGCTAGTCCTGATGGGCTCAGTTCGTCTCTGCAGTTTCGCAAGGCCAAGAAGTTGGCTTGGCGCACGCTCGAAACTCGAAATTGCACAATTGCTCAGCAAGATGACTTCTGGCGCAAATTTAAGTAAGTTGTGGGGAACCCCTGGTCAAAATGCGAGCGGCGTGAGTCTCACAGCTTGTGAGGCTCCCCCCACCTGACAACATACTGCCGGAGTTCGCAGAGCTGCCGCTAAGCACAATAGTGCCGCCTCACAGGCGTCGCTTTCAGGCCAGCATGGTCCACTTATATCGGGTTCAGAGGATGATGGCAGTGCTCTTCAGGAATTTGGGAAAGCGCCCACTTATGCTCACACAGAAGACTGTTCTACGGGGGCAGCTTGCACCTGCTGGTGCTCCTTGGAAGCGATCGTTCGCCTGTGTGCACGGTTGGCGTTGTATGCCAAGGACGCTCGCAAGCCTCGCTCAAAGCTACTGGGTAAGGTACTTGAGCGTCTGCAGCTCAAGCACAAAATGTCCGACAACACGTGCAGGGTACACGTCGCCGGGGCGGCGACCCAGCTTGCGTCGGCGTCCACGTCGTGGACCGCCTGCAAGTCTAAGCTTCCAGGCGCAAGTCAGCGAGCCTGTTCCGTTTTGTCGCAAGCGCATGATCACGATGTGGCGTCCCTTGTGGGAGGAACAGCCGCGGGCATGTGTGCAGGATCACCGACGTAGGACATGCAGCAAGCAATCCGACCCATTCGGGTCGATCGGGCACACCAGCATCACCAGCGTGACGCGTTCTTGGTCTCGCCGCATCCTGGTGGAGAAATGGCATTGGCACGGGCCCTGTTGTGATCCACTGTTCTTCGAACACCTGCTGGGCCGTGCCTGCTGCGGATATCAAGAGCGTGGGATAGCAATGCCAAGGGAAGGGCCTCAGCCATGAAAGATGTCGTCCAGCATCTGCATGATGGCAATGCCGGCACATCAGCCTCAAGATTGCAAGGACCTTGGTCGAGGAACCCAAACATTCCTGTCACAGATTGCAGGGCACGCGCTTCGCCTCACGTTCACGGGGAGCACTGCGTCAAGGTCAACAGAATTCAAACGCGGGGCCAGGCTGCTCACACCCAGCTCGTGCGCCGGGTCATCGGTTTTCCTGGCCAGCCCAAACAGGATGCCTTTTCTAGACGTGGATTTGCAGACGCGGATGCGCAGGCGCTGGGATGCAGTGGGTGCGTTGCGTTCCCGGGGGTCGTGATCAAGCCATTGTCTAGCGATCGCACACAGGGCCAGTGTAAGTTGGGAAAAGCCTCTTTAGCACCGTGACACGAGTGATTGTCAACCTAGCCGCAGCCAGGTGCATCTAATGGCCATGGCCCGCAGGAAGTCCAGCAGTTGGATTCATTCCTTGTCGTAGGCTACTGCCCGGTGCAAACCCAGCCACGAGGGTCGCTTATCATCTCCCACCTTCACCTGGCACTTAACAGATCCTCGACCAACCTCGTCGAGATTCATGAGAAAGCGCTTTAACCCGGCTGCTGGCAGTCGACGACTTGCGACGCCAGGCTGCGGCTTGACAAATATCCACAGTCCGCAGCTAGTAACCTAGTCGTGCAGTTGTAAGGCCAGCACGGACCAGCATGCGATGCCAGAAGCAACTTCCGTGCAACTGGCTGAGGGCGTCAAAAGGGCTTTGTCAGCAGGCGCCAAAGCTCCCAGCGCAGCGGCTTGCAGCTGCCACGAGCACACGCTCAGCACGAGGACGGAAGACGACGGAAAAGCCCACAGTGGCACGCTGAAAGGGAGCTCCAAAAAAAGCCGTCAAACACAGAAAGACCAAACGGAGCTGCGACGGCCAGATCCAGTCAATCCAGTCTCCCAATGAATTTGTGAGGCTGCCCGTGTCAGGCCGCGTCAGCCGGCTGACATCTTCACTTTCTTCGCCCCAAGGACCAAGGAAGCGCCAAAAGGAAGCGCTAAACCTTCCAGCCAGACAGGGAATTGGAATGGCGCTCTGGAACGTGTGAACCGGGCTTGTACCCGGAAAGGAGATCTGTGCAAGTCGGCCCAAAGATCAGGAGACCAGGCTAGCAAGGAGCACGGAGGGCCCGCGCAGAACGCTCTCAGACATGCGGCTGGCTGCAGGAAGCTGCAGTTCGCCCTCACGGAAACAAGCACTTGCTTTCGTGACATTGCATCTCTGCGCAAATTTTTGGTACCTTGGCAACCTTTGAATCCGCAAAGGGTCCTCGGCACGAAGTCCAACTGAGTGACGCAGCAAGAGTGTGCGACAGCCTTGTGCTTGGCCCAGGCTTAGATATGTGGAGGGGAGCTACGGGGCTGCTGGAACAGCCCCGCGTGATCCAGCGTGATGAAGCCACGTGCCTCCGTGCATCGTGCACCACTCGACTTCAGAGCATGCTTGCAGCTGCTGCCGGAGGAGGGAGACTGCAAGAACTTTGGTTGCTCAAGCATGGTCCAGCAGGGATTCGTGAACGAGGGGAAGCGGCCTCGCGTTGCATGGCGGTATGCCTGGATGCGCCTGCCGTAGTGATCCATGGCAGCAGCTGGGCCTTGAAACTGCCACTACAGCGGCGAAGTGCATCAAACCTAGCTGAGACGTCGCCGTGACAACACTTCGCCAGAGCAGCTCAGTAATACTCCACGTACTAACATACTTCACATGGACTTGGGCAGACAACTTCTCAGACGGGGCCTGATGCTCGGAGCAAGATGTGCATCCGTATATCTTACACCACTCGACTTCAGAGCACGCTCTCAGCTGACGCCAAAGGAAGGAGACTGCAGGAAAGTCGGTTGCTCAAGCATGGTCCAGCAGGGATTCGGAAACGAAGGGAAGTGGCCGTATGTGGCATGGCGGCATGCCTGAGTGCGCCGGCTGAAGTGATCCATGGCAGCAGCTGGGCCTTGAAACTGCCACTACAGCGGCGAAGTGCATCAAACCCACCTGAGGCGTCGCCGTGACAACACTTCGCCAGAGCAGCTCAGTAAGACTCCAAGTACTAACACACTTCAACATGGACTTGGGCAGACAACTTCTCAGACAGAGCCTGATGCTCGGAGCAAGATGTCCGTCTGGATATCTTACACCACTCGACTTCAGAGCACGCCCAGCAGGGAGTCGGAAACGAAGTAAAGTGGCCTTATGTTGCATGGCAGCTTGCCTGCATGCGCCTGCCGAAGTGACCCCTTGTGGCAGCTGGGGCTTGAAACTGTCGCTCCACCTGCAATGTGAATCAAACCCAGCTGAAAAATCGCCTTCTTGAATCTGGACAGCACTTCGCCAGAGCAGCTCAGAGTTGGCGTTGGCAGACTTCGCAGACTCAGGCTGATGCTCGGCGCAAGATGTCCGTGCATCTTACACCACTCGACTTCAGAGCACGCCTGAAGCTGCTGCCGAGTGAGAGAGAGACTGCAGGAAAGTCGGTTGCTCAAGCATGGTCCAGCAGGGATTCGGAAACGAAGGGAAGTGGCCGTATGTTGCATGGCGGCATGCCTGAGTGCGCCGGCTGAAGTGATCCATGGCAGCAGCTGGGCCTTGAAACTGCCACTACAGCGGCGAAGTGCATCAAACCCAGCTGAGGCGTCGCCGTGACAACACTTCGCCAGAGCAGCTCAGTAAGACTCCAAGTACTAACACACTTCACATGGACTTGGGCAGACAACTTCTCAGACGGGGCCTGATGCTCGGAGCAAGATGTGCATCCGTATATCTTACACCACTCGACTTCAGAGCACGCTCTCAGCTGATGCCAAAGGAAGGAGACTGCAGGAAACTCGGTTGCTCAAGCATGGTCCAGCAGGGAGTCGGAAACGAAGTAAAGTGGCCTTACGTTGCATGGCAGCTTGCCTGCATGCGCCTGCCGAAGTGACCCATTGTGGCAGCTGGGGCTTGAAACTGTCGCTCCACCTGCAATGTGAATCAAACCCAGCTGAAAAATCGCCTTCTTGAATCTGGACAACACTTCGCCAGAGCAGCTCAGAGTTGGCGTTGGCAGACTTCGCAGACTCAGGCTGATGCTCGGCGCAAGATGTCCGTGCATCTTACACCACTCGACTTCAGAGCACGCCTGAAGCTGCTGCCGAGTGAGAGAGAGACTGCAGGAAAGTCGGTTGCTCAAGCATGGTCCAGCAGGGACTCGGAAACGAAGGGAAGTGGCCGTATGTTGCATGGCGGCATGCCTGAGTGCGCCGGCTGAAGTGATCCATGGCAGCAGCTGGGCCTTGAAACTGCCACTACAGCGGCGAAGTGCATCAAACCTAGCTGAGGCGTCACCGTGACAACACTTCGCCAGAGCAGCTCAGTAATACTCCACGTACTAACATACTTCAACATGGACTTGGGCAGACAACTTCTCAGACAGAGCCTGATGCTCGGAGCAAGATGTGCGTCTGGATATCTTACACCACTCGACTTCAGAGCACGCTCTCAGCTGATGCCAAAGGAAGGAGACTGCAGGAAACTCGGTTGCTCAAGCATGGTCCAGCAGGGAGTCGGAAACGAAGTAAAGTGGCCTTATGTTGCATGGCAGCTTGCCTGCATGCGCCTGCCGAAGTGACCCATTGCGATTACTGCGGCGAGGGTCCACTGGCGCTCGTGCAGAAGCCGCGGTACCACGAGTAGGGCAATGGTGAAGACAGCAGCCTTGGTGAAACATGGGGACAGCCTGGTGCTTGATCATGTGCTTGTCGTGTGAGATCCTCCTACGGACCTGAACTTCCTGAAAGAGATGTCATGCTTCCAGCAAGCTTCACAAAAGTGCCATTTGAGCGACTGCCAAAACCGGCTCTCTGTGCTAATGGACGCAACATGAGGGGTGTCGCTTTTCAAGTGTTCCCATCGCTTTACAGGGCTTTAGCATCAGTTAACCACGTTTGATGTCTGCAGGTGTCGCTTTGGGCAAACTAAAGCCCACCCAACAGTTCATTAACTTAGGGGTGTCGCTTTTCAGGTGTTCCCATCGCTTTACAGAGTTTTGGGCATTCGTGTCCGCCCCTTGCTTACTTGAATGGCTGGAGGTCTTGGCGCTTGCAGATTTGATTGCCCAGCAGCCCGGCAGGTGGCTCTCGCAGGGACCAGAAGCTGAGTCTCTTCCAGCGGAAAAAACGGTGGCAGGCATGGCGGTTTGATGTTCAATGCCATTGACGCAGATCTTGCTGTGCACATCAATATGCTGTTCTTCCTGCAGGCTTCCGTGTGCACTGACATGGATTCACCCTAGATCTCGTTGCTGACTGCTGGGCACTGCTGGGCACTGCTGGCTCAACCCTCGCGCTTCTGCTCGCACGATACGCTTGCCTAGCACCACCGCTTGTCACGAGCAGGGATCTGCTACTGCACACCGGTGTGAACCCTCGGCGGGCCTTGTTCTACAGGTGCTACTGGTGCTCCTTGGAACTGATCGCTCGCCTTTGTGCACGGTTGGCGTTTGTATGCCAAGCACGGTCGCAAAGCTCGCTCAAGGCTACTGGGTAGCAAGGTACACTGGCGCTCACCCAGCTTGAGCGTCTGCAGCTCAAGTCGTCCAAGAGTTCGAAGCCAGCAGATACCAGCAGCATTCACACAAAATATCCGACAACAGGTGCAGGGTACATGTGGCCGGGGTGGCGACCCAACTTGCGTCGGTGTCCACGCCGCGGACCGCATGCAAGTCTAAGCTCCCAGGCGCAAGTCAGCGAGCCTGTTCTGCTCTATCGCAAGAGCATGATCACGACGTAGCGGCCCTTGTGAGAGACGCAGCCGCGGGCATGTGCGCAGCATCACCGACGGAGGACATGCAGCAGGCAGTTCGACCCATTCGGGCGAATCAAGCACCAGCATGACGTGCGTGCCTTCTTGGTCTCGCCGCGCCCTGGCGGAGAAATGGCATTGGCACGGGCCCTGTTGTGATCTGCTGGCCCGGTACATGTTGCACTGGAGCCTTGCGAACTCACCCCCAACTCTTTAACTCGGGCCCTGGCAATCGACGACTTGCGAAGTCAAGCTCTGTCTTGACACAAAGATCAGGAGACCAGGCTAGCAAGGAGGACGGAGGGCCCGCGCAGTTCGCCCTCACGGAAACAAGCACTTGCTTTCGTGACATTGCATCTCTGCGCAAATTTTTGGTACCTTGGCAACTCACGACTTCGAAACCTTTGAATCCGCAAAGGGTCCTCGACACGAAGTCCAACTGAGTGACGCAGCAAGAGTGTGCGACAGCCTTGTGCTTGGCCAAGGCTTAGATATGTGGAGGGGAGCTACGGGGCTGCTGGAACAGCCCTGCGTGATCCAGCGTGATGAAGCCACGTGCCTCCGTGCATCGTGCACCACTCGACTTCAGAGCATGCTTGCAGCTGCTGCCGGAGGAGGGAGACTGCAAGAACTTTGGTTGCTCAAGCATGGTCGAGCAGGGATTCGGGAAAGAGGGGAAGCGGCCTCGCGTTGAATGGCGGCATGCCTGGATGCGCCTGCCGTAGTGATCCATGGCAGCATCTAGGGCTTGATACAACGGCGAAGCTAGTCAAACCCAGAGAAGTCGCCTTTTTGACAGCACTTCGGCAGAGCAGCTCAGGTCACATGCCACGTGCGACCGTACTTCGGGGTGGGCGTTGGCAGACAACTTCGCAGACCGAAGCTGATGCTCGACGCAAGATGTGCCTCCGTGCATCTTACACCACTCGACTTCAGAGCACGCCTGAAGCTGCTGCCGAGTGAGAGGGAGAGACTGCAGGAAAGTCGGTTGCTCAAGCATGGTCCAGCAGGGACTCGGAAACGAAGGGAAGTGGCCGTATGTTGCATGGCGGCATGCCTGAGTGCGCCGGCTGAAGTGATCCATGGCAGCAGCTGGGCCTTGAAACTGCCACTACAGCGGCGAAGTGCATCAAACCTAGCTGAGGCGTCGCCGTGACAGCACTTCGCCAGAGCAGCTCAGTAATACTCCAAGTACTAACACACTTCACATGGACTTGGGTAAACAACTTCTCAGACGGGGCCTGATGCTCGGAGCAAGATGTGCATCCGTATATCTTACACCACTCGACTTCAGAGCACGCTCTCAGCTGACGCCAAACGAAGGAGACTGCCGGAAACTCGGCTGCTCAAGCATGGTCCAGCAGGGAGTCGGAAACGAAGGGAAGTGGCCTTATGTTGCATGGCAGCATGCCTGAGCGCGCCGGCCGAAGTGACCCATTGTGGCAGCTGGGGCCTGAAACTTTCGCTACGGCGGCAATGTGAATCAAACCCAGCTGAGAAGTCGCCTGTTTGAATCTTGACAGCACTTCGCCGGTCATATTCCGGGTGCGACCATACTTCGGAGTGGGCGTTGGCAGACAATTTCTCAGACAGAGCCTGATGCTCGATGCAAGATGTGCCTGCGTGCATCTTACACCACTCGACTTCAGAACACGCTGAGTGAGGGAACTAGTGAGGGAGACTGCAGGAAGGTCGGTTGCTCAAGCATCCAGCAGGAATTCGGAAACGCTCGGAAGTGGCCGTCTGTTGCATGGCGGCATGCCTGAGTGCGCCGGCTGAAGTGATCCATGGCAGCAGCTGGCCCTTGAAACTGCCACTACAGTGGCGAAGTGCATCAAACCTAGCTGAAACGTCGCCGTGACAGCACTTCGCCAGAGCAGCTCAGTAATACTCCACGTACTAACATACTTCAACATGGACTTGGGCAGACAACTTCTGAGACAGAGCCGGATGCTCGGAGCAAGATGTGCGTCTGGATATCTTACACCACTCGACTTCAGAGCACGCTCTCAGCTGACGCCAAAGGAAGGAGACTGCAAGAAACTCGGTTGCTCAAGCATGGTCCAGCAGGGAGTCGGAAACGAAGTAAAGTGGCCTTATGTTGCATGGCAGCATGCCTGAGCGCGCCGGCCGAAGTGATCCACGATCGCAGCTGGGAAATGAAAATGTTACTACTGCGGCGAAGAATGGTCAACTGGCGCTCGTGCAATAGCCGCGGCGCCACGAGCGCTTCTGCTCGCATGATACGCTTGTCTAGCACCACCGCTTGTCACGAACAGGGATCTGCTACTGCACACCGGTGTGAAACCTCGGCGGGCCTTGTTCTACAGGTGCTACTGGTGCTCCTTGGAACTGATCGCTCGCCTTTGAGCACGGTTGGCGCTGCATGCCAAGCACGGTCGCAAACCGCTCGAGGCTACTGGGTAATAAGGTACACTGGCGCTCACCCAGAAAGCAAGGCGCTTGAGCGTCTGCAGCTCAAGTCGTCCAAAGAGTTTGAAGCCAGCAGATACCAGCAGCATTCACACAAAATATCCGACAACACGTGCAGGGTACATGTGGCCGGGGCGGCGACCCAACTTGCGTCGGTGTCCACGCCGCGGACCGCCTGCAAGTCTAAGCTCCCAGGCGCAAGTCAACGAGCCTGTTCTGCTCTATCGCAAGAGCATGATCACGATGTAGCGACGCTTGTGAGAGACGCAGCCGCGGGCATGTACGCAGCATCACCGACGGAGGACATGCAGCAGGCAGTCCAACCCATTCGGGTCGATCGGGCACACCAGCATCACCAGCGTGACGCGTTCTTGGTCTCGCCGCATCCTGGTGGAGAAATGGCGTTGGCACGGGCCTTGTTGTGATCCATTGTTCTTCGAACACCTGCTGGGCCGGGCCTCCTGCTGCGGATACCAAGAGCACGGGATAGCAATGCCAAGGGAAGGGCCTCAGCCATGAAAGATGTCGTCCAGCATCTGCATGACACATGAGCCTCAAGATTGTGAGGACCTTGGTCGAGGAACCCAAACATTTATGTCACAGATTTGCAGGGCACGTGCTTCGCCTCACGTTTACGGGGAGCACTGCGTCAAGGTCAACCGAATTCAAGCACGGGGCCAAGCTGCTCACACCCAGCTCGCGCGCCGGGTCATCGGTTTTCCTGGTCACCCCAAACAGGTTCCCTTTTCTAGACTTGGATTTGCAAGCGCGGACGCGCAGCCACTTGGACGTGGTGGTGAATCAAGCCATTGTCTAGCGATCACACACGGAGCCGATGTCAGTTGGGAAAAGCCTCTTTGGCACCGTGACACGAATGATTGTCGCAGGTGTTTCTGATGGCCCGCAGGATATCCAGCAGTTGGATTCATTCCTTGTCGTATGCCAATGCCCGGTGCAAACTCCAACCGCGAGATCTCCCACCTTCACCTGGCACTCTGCAGCAGATCCTCGACCAACCTGACAGAGTTTCATGAGTTTCGACCCCGAGAGAAAACTCTTCAACCCGGCCCCTGGCAATCGACGACTTGCGAGGTCAGGCTCTGGCTTGACACCCATCCACCATCTGCGGCTAGTGCGACGAGCCTGAAGTCTGAAGGCATCAGCGGACAACGGCGTGCTTTGAGAAAGAGCGAAGCAGATGGAGTGCATGGAGGCCTTGAGCTCACACTGAACTTGGCAGGTGACCCGCCTTCAGAGCCAAGCAAGCATTTGCGGGCTGCCCGCAGTGCTGCGGCAGGCTCATGCAATGTGGGAGCCACGTGCTAGCATGGAGCCACCAGACGAACACAGCACAACAGCCAGCTCCACCGCCCCGAAACATCTGCAACAACGGCGCAGGCACCGGCCGCAGTGCTAACCAGCCTTCCCTGTGGCATGCCCAACACACCCAACTGCTCGAGCCTCGCCGCAACTATGGCAGCGATGGCGGTAGTGGCAGTAGCGGCGGTAGTGATGGCGGCAGTGACGGCGGCAGTGATGGCCGTAGGCACAGCGCTCTGAGACCCTCTGGGCATTCGTGCCGGAGGAGGATCACGCGAGCAGGCCTGAAATCAGCGCGGGGCTACCGGAGCCGATGCCCTTAGTCTTCACTTGCAAACTCACGGGCTTGGGCTCTTGACGGCTCCACTGCCCACGCTGGCAGCCCGCCGCGGGCATGAATGATGGGGTGCCGCGGTGGAACAAGGACAAGTACGATTGCACGATCTCAGAGGATCTAGAGGAGGATGCACCGAATGCACTCCGCAACAGCCTTGCGCCATAGCAGCGGCTGATCCATAAATGCCATCATGCACCATGCACATGTATAGCAAGCTGCCTGCCAGTGCGCTGAGCAAACCGCAGTCTAAAAAGCAGTGTGGCAGCTGCCTGTTTGGGGTACTTAGCTTCTGCTGCAAGCTGGGGAAGTCGACGATGTTGCTGCGTGCAGCTCAATGCAATTCGGAGACCATCTCATCAGATGAGGTGCTGGGATCCAAAAGCCCTAATGGCAGAAGGCCAGATGAGATTGCACGATCTCAGGGAGTGGTGCACCGAACGCGCTCCGCAAGAGCCTCGCGTCCGTGACCAGCATGGCCTGAAGCACACGTAGGTCATGCAATGATGTGCCAGGCATGACATGCTGCCTGAGCGCTGAGCAGGCCAAGGTCTAGCAAGCACTGCCGTCTCTTTGCAAAAGGTCGCTTCTGCTCGCAAGCTGCGGAAGCCGACGACGGCGCTGCAAGCGGCTCAAGCAGCTTCGCTCAGCGTTGTCTGCCTGCCCAGATCGCAGGGACGTGTAGGGACCAAATGGGACCAGATGAGGCCGGCGTGGCAAGATGCCAAATGTGGTGTGAATACATGGACTTGGAGGCTAGTGCACCGAATGCGCTCCCCACAAGCGCTTTTTGGCCGTGACAGTCTTTGATGCGCCTGCGACCGAAAGGGTACGTGGACGATGCCGTGATGCGCCAGGCCGAGCCGTTTGCGTCTGTACACGCAATGAATCGGACCTGTGGGAATCATACTGCTCCTGAGCTTAGACTTTGCACTAGCAGCATGCCAAGTTCTTGCGACTGCCGTGGGTCTCATACTGCGGTGGGTTCTGAAAACCTGATGGCAGCCGCAGCAGGGACGAAGCCAAACTTCTGGACACGTGCTCTGGGAGTCGCCAAGGACAACCGCGCGATTGATGCGTTTTGTGCTGCTAAGCTCAAGACCGCCGCAACTTTCGGTTTTCCGCAGTACCTACGCGCCAGGTGTCGCTGACGACGGACCTACCTGAGCGCTGAGCAAGCCACGGTCTAGCAAGCACTGCTGTCTCGTTGGATTAAGCCGCTTATGCTTGCAAGCCAGGGAAGACGACGGCGCTGCTGCAAGGCATCTCATGCAGCCTCGCTCATGTCAGCCCATAGCTCCGTCTGTGCATATCGCAAGGGACATGTGGGGACCAGATGAGGTGTTTGGATGCAAGTGTCGCCGTGTCAGAATGCACGATTTCACGTGATCCTGACATCACGTGAAGCGTAACTATGATGTGTCAGGTATGATATGTTGCCTGAGCACTGAGCAAGCTGCGGCCTGGCAGCTGTCCGTTTCCACCTCAGACAGATCTCTGAGATCTCTGAAGCAACACTCCGAATGAGTGATCCGAAAGAGCGCTGCCAGAAGAATGAACCTGCAGTTCCCGGCGCACCTTCGGCCGCGAGCACACGCAGCTCATCCCGAGCAGGTTCCACCAGTAGGTGCCGCCTCTCCTTGCGGCCACGACAGGCTTTGACAATCGATCTGCCTACGGCCTACGGCCAGCAGGACACGGGGACGATGAGGTGTGCCGAGCAAGCAGCTGCTGGCAGCAAGCTGCTCTCTCAGGCAGTCTTAACATGTCTGATAACAATTTTTCTTATTGGGGCAGCATCGGTAACACTTCTTTTTCCATTCAGAAAGGTTGCTGGGTAGGGGCAAGTCGACGGCGTTGCGCCACAACAGCGGCTCTCATGCCTATGGCTAGGATGGATAGAGCTATGATGAAGTAAGTCAGCAACAAGGCACCTTGCGTTCTCCTCCTTGATTACTTGGGAACCTAGATACAGATTATACTTGTTGCATGGGTTCCACAAACAATCTGGAGAGATGGTGGCGCACACCGGTTTACGATTCAGGGCTTCGCACGTAAAGGGCGTCTCAGAAAATGGGTGAGTAAAGCGGAATCGTTTGCTTCCTGTGGGTTGTCTGGTTTAGGGTTTATGGTTGCCAGCAGCTCATGCAACTCGGAGACAGCCTGCAGTTCACTCATTCGAGTAGGGTGCACCGAATTTCTCCACAGGAGCCTGCAACCTCAGAGATCTCTGAAGTGCATTCGCAGCAACGCGCTTGGCACAGCCTGGCGCAGCATTGTGGCGCGCAGGTGACTGTTGTGTGCAACACCTCCAGCCACGAAGCCAACTCGAAGGCTGCCACTGAGGTGCAGGTCGCGGGGGCGGCCCAGTTTGCGTCATCCACACCGGTGCCTCCATGCAGGTAGCCCTCCAAGTGCCATCCTACGCACCTGTGCTGCTTCCTCATGGCGATCGCATGCTCACGTCGCAATGAAGAGATGTGAAGAGCCCTTGCAAAGGACCGCTGACCGAGGACAAGCTCGGATCACTCGGGCGCACCAACATGACATGCGACCCTTCTTCCAGGTTGAAGTGCAGGAGCTGGGCTCTGGTCGAGATGCTTGGGCAGGCCGACCCCTACTCACCCATTGAGTCTCGGGGCCAGTTGTGGCGATCTCCCCCTCCAATATCTGGCCGGTACATGCTCCGGCTGCCCGGAGCATGGCATGATAGCAGTGCCAAATGCGCCAACAAAACAGGCTCAAGGCTGCAAAGACGTGGGGCGAGGAGCCCAAACATTCACGTCACAGATTGCAGAACACCCGCTTCGCGTCACAATCTCACAGGAGCGCTGGGTCAGGTTCAACATCGCTGGGCACAAGGCGGAACGTGCTTGAACAGGGCAGAAGCTCTGTGCCGGCCTACTCACATCCAGCGCGGGTCAGCTATCTACCCAGCCCCGCTCCCCGAAAGCCCGAAAGGGAAGATGGGCAGCCTCTGGGATGCGGTGGTCAAGGCCTTGTCTAGAAGGCACACAGGACTCACAGGACTGATGTTAGTTCTTATGGGCATCTTCGGCATCGTGAGACAACAAACGTCAAGTTGAGTTCATTCCTTGTCGTATGCCAATGCCCGGTGCAAACTCCAACCGCAAGATCTCCCACCTTCACCTGGCACTCTGCAGCAGATCCTCGACCAACCTGACAGAGTTTCATGAGTTTCGACCCCGAGAGAAAACTCTTCAACCCGGCCCCTGGCAATCGACGACTTGCGAGGTCAGGCTCTGGCTTGACACCCATCCACCATCTGCGGCTAGTGCGACGAGCCTGAAGTCTGAAGGCATCAGCGGACAACGGCGTGCTCTGAGAAAGAGCGGAGCAGATGGAGTGCATGGAGGCCTTGAGCTCACACTGAACTTGGCAGGTGACCCGCCTTCAGAGCCAAGCAAGCATTTGCGGGCTGCCCGCAGTGCTGCGGCAGGCTCATGCAATGTGGGAGCCACGTGCTAGCATGGAGCCACCAGACAAACACAGCACAACAGCCAGCTCCACCGCCCCGAAACATCTGCAACAACGGCGGCACCGGCCGCAGTGCTAACCAGCCTTCCCTGTGGCACGCCCAACACACCCAACTGCTCGAGCCTCGCCGCAACTATGGCAGCGATGGCGGTAGTGGCAGTAGCGGCGGTAGTGATGGCGGCAGTGACGGCGGCAGTGATGGCCGTAGGCACAGCGCTCTGAGACCCTCTGGGCATTCGTGCCGGAGGAGGATCACGCGAGCAGGCCTGAAATCAGCGCGGGGCTACCGGAGCCGATGCCCTTAGTCTTCACTTGCAAACTCACGGGCTTGGGCTCTTGACGGCTCCACTGCCCACGCTGGCAGCCCGCCGCGGGCTTGAATGATGGGGTGCCGCGGTGGAACAAGGACAAGTACGATTGCACGATCTCAGAGGATCTCAGAGGAGGATGCACCGAATGCACTCCGCAACAGCCTTGCGCCATAGCAGCGGCTGATCCATAACGCGAGGCCTTAACGGGGGGGATGCCATCATGCACCGTGCACATGTATAGCAAGCTGCCTGCCAGTGCGCTGAGCAAACCGCAGTCTAAAAAGCAGTGTGGCAGCTGCCTGTTTGGGGTACTTAGCTTCTGCTGCAAGCTGGGGAAGTCGACGATGTTGCTGCGTGCAGCTCAATGCAATTCGGAGACCATCTCATCAGATGAGGTGCTGGGATCCAAAAGCCTTAATGGCAGAAGGCCAGATGCGATTGCACGATCTCAGAGAGTGGTGCACCGAACGCGCTCCCCAAGAGCCTTGCGCCACAACAGCCGATCCATAACGCAAAGCCTTAAAATGGACACGAAGGGTCACGAAGGGGGGCATGCCATCATGCACAATGCCACAATGCACATGTAGCAAGCTGCCTGCTAGTGCGCAGTCGAAAAAGCAGTGTGGCAGCTGCCTGTCTGGGGTACTTTTGCTGCAAGCTGGGGAAATCGACGGCGTTGCTACGTGCAGCTCAAGCATCATCTGCAACTCGGAGACGAACTCATCAGATGAGGTGTTTGGGTGCAACAGCCTTTACGGCAGAAGGCCAGATGCAATTGCACGATCTCAGCAAGTTGCACCCCATGCGACATTGCGGCCATGATGGCAGATGATCCTTCGCCAATTGCCTGGTGGACACGTGTGTGCGCAGCAACTGCCTGAGCGCTGCGCAAGACTGCCAGCAAAGAACTACAGCTGCTGTCTGATGGGGGGTAGGCCACTTCTGCTTGTAGGCTGGGGAAGTCGGCCAAGATGCGAGCAGCTCATGCAACTCGGAGACCAGCTGTGCTTGGCTCGTGTTTGCTCATGTTCCGTCTGCCCGCCCACCAAACGAGGTGCTTGAAGTCAAACGCCATCGTGGCAGAAGGCCACGTGTGATTGCACGATCTCAGGGGCTTGTGCACCGAATGAGCTCTGCGTCCATGACAGCAATTCATCCTTAATGCGATAACAGCATGTGGCCTTAAGGGCTTGAAGGCGTTGTGCCATAATGTGAAGCTCTGCAGCTGTTGTGAGTTTGGCGTAGCGCTTGCCAGCTGAGGAAGCCGACGACGTTGCTGCGTGCAGCTCAATGCAACTTGGCAACGACCTGCGGCTCGCTCATGTTCACCCGTGCCCCGTCTGCCCACCCCCATGACTGGGATCCAAGAGCCTTGGTGGCATGTGCAAAAAGCCGAGTGCCATAGCAGGATCTCAGAGGGCGGTGCACCCCGAATGCGCTCACCAGGATTCTGTGGCCAGGACAGCATTCCCTCCTCAAAACGATTACGGCGTATGGCCTTAAGGACTTGAAGGTGACATGCCATAATTACGCACTTGTAACAAGCTGCTTGCCTGAGTGTTGAGTAAGCCGCAGTCTAGCAATTACCATAGGTGCTGTCTGCCTGGCATCGGCTACTGTTTGCAAGCTGGGGAGATCCACAATGCTGCTCCGTGCGGCTCAGTGCAACTTGGAAGCAACCAGCGGCTCGCTCATGTTCACTCGTGCCCGTCTGCCCAACCCGACCGCTGGGACCACATGAGGCACTTGAATCCAAAGCCGAAGTGCATTCGCAACAACGCACTTGGCACTTGGCACAGCCTGGCGCAGCATTGTGGCACGCAGGTGGCTGTTGCGCGCAACACCGCCAGCCACGAAGCCAGCTCGAAGCCTGCCACTGAGGTGGACGTCGCCGGGGCGGCCCAATTTGCGTCAGCATCCACGCCGCGGCCTCTATGCAGGTCGCCCCCCAGGTGCCATCCTGCGTACCTGTGCCGTTTCTTCATCGCGATCGCATGCTCACGTCGCAATGAAGAGATGCGAAGAGCTCATGCAAAAGATCACTGACCGAGGACAAGTTGATCCGAACTCGGCCGCACCAACATGACATGTGACCCTCTCGCAGCGCAGGGCGGTTCTGGTTCTGGTTGAGACGCTTGGGCAGGACGACACCTTAGTTCGCCCCTTGTGGCGGTAGGGATAAGTTCGCCCCACGTGGCGGTGGGGATAAGTTCGCCCTTGCTCATTCTCGGGGCCTTTTGTGGCGATCTCCCCCTCCAATATCTGGCCGGTACATGCTCCGGCTGCCCGGAGCATGGCATGGTAGCAGTGCCAAATGCGCCAACAAAACAGGCTCAAGGCCGCGAAGACGCGGGGCAAGACGTGGGGCGAGGAGCCCAAACATTAACGTCACAGATTGCAGAACACCCGCTTCGCGTCACAATCTCACAGGAGCGCTGGGTCAGGACAAGGCGGAACGTGCTTAGCACAGGGCCGAAGCCCTTACTCACATCCAGGGCACCGGGTCATCTGTTCACCCAGCCCCGCTCCCCGAACGGAAGATGTACAGCTGCTGAGATGTGGTGGGTGCGTTGCTTTCCTGGGGGTAGTCATCAAGCCATTGTCTAGCGATCACACACAGGGCCGATGTAAGTTGGGAAAAGCCTCTTTCGCACCGTGTCACGAATGATTGTGAACCTAGCCGTGGCCAGGTGCCTCTCATGTCCAGCAGTTGAGTTCATTCCTTGTCGTAGGCCAATGCCCGGTGCGAGACCCAAGTTCGAGGGTCGCTTGCCATCACCACGCCTTCACCTGGCACTCTGCAGCAGATCCTCGACCAACCTGACAGAGTTTCATGAGTTTCGACCCCGAGAGAAAACTCTTCAACCCGGCCCCTGGCAATCGACGACTTGCGAGGTCAGGCTCTGGCTTGACACCCATCCACCATCTGCGGCTAGTGCGACGAGCCGGAAGTCTGAAGGCATCAGCGGACAGCGGCGTGCTTTGAGAAAGAGCGAAGCAGATGGAGTGCATGGAGGCCTTGAGCTCACACTGAACTTGGCAGGTGACCCGCCTTCAGAGCCAAGCAAGCATTTGCGGGCTGCCCGCAGTGCTGCAGCAGGCTCAAGCAACGTGGGAGCCACGTGCTAGCATGGAGCCACCAGACGAACACAGCACAACAGCCAGCTCCACCGCCCCGAAACATCTGCATCACCAGCGCGGGCTCCGGCCGCAGTGCTAACCAGCCTTCCCTGTGGCACGCCCAACACACCCAACAGCTCGAGCCTCGCCGCAGCTATGGCAGCGATGGCGGTAGTGGCAGTAGCGGCGGTGGTGCCAGTAGTGATGGCGGCAGTGACGGCGGCAGTGATGGCCGTAGGAACAGCGCTCTGAGACGCTCTGGGCATTCGTGCCGGAGGAGGATCACGCGAGCAGGCCTGAAATCAGCGTGGGGCTATCGGAGCCGATGCCCTTGACTTGCAAAACTCACGGGCTTGGGCTCTTGACGACTCCGAGTGCAGCGAAGTGCCGAATTGCTGAAACTTCAGCAGGGCAGTCTCAAACCATGGCCGCTTGGCATCAGGCTTTTCAAGCAACAATCGCAGGGGCTGCAGTCCACGCGCGGCCACATACTGCCACGTGTGCTACATGTGCCGCTGGCAACGTGCTGCATTCCTGCGAGATGTAGTCTGGGCAAAATTCTGCGAGGCCAATGACCGCAAACCTACTCGCTGCTGCTTGTTACGACCCGGACTGGACAAGGTCCCTCGCCAGAAGCAAGTTTCCTTCACATTTCATCGCATGAGTCCAAGTGCATAAAGTGCTGTCACATGACCCAGCAGGATGCACAGCCATCCACAGCTGCCGCTTTGCTAGCACCGGAACGACCTTGCCGAAGAAAGCTCCCCAAAGAAAGAGCTCTTCCGTCCTTGCCCCTGTTCTTCGCTCTAGCAGAGCCTGCCTGCTAAGGAAAAAAGGGGCGCAGGAAGGCAGAGCAGCCACCTAAGCGCCGAAACCCGGCAGCGGCCTTCTCTTGGGGGAGCTTGGGGTGTTCAGGTCTTGGGAAGTAGAGGCCAGCGGCTGTAAAAGGGATTCGAAGTCAGGAAGTTGCAAGAAAAGACACGTCAACCAGAAGTCCAACCAGCAATCCCTGCACTCCAGTATCAGGGGGAAGGGCTCGCGTCCGGCTCAACCCCTGCCACAGGCTACTTGACAGTCCTGTTTAGCAGGCAATCCCACACTTTCTTGTTTTGGGGATTGGCAAATCTAGGACCAAGCCTTCTGAAGGCACTGAGGCTGGTAGCCCCTCATCCTTTCCGGCTGCACACCAGGCGTGTGCGCGCAGCGCAGGGAGGCTCAGCCAGAGGCAGCCAGATACCACACAGCACAGGCCACACAGGCTACACCCTTCCCTGGGTAACCGCAAGCTAGCTAACCCAGCATTCAACACCGCATTCCCGAAGACTCGGTGGCCTAAACTGGCTCTTCCACAGATCTGGTTCTTCAGAGCAACGACTCTTAGAGGCGGGCCACTTCTCGACACCCAACTAAGAAAAGGTGCGGCAGCCACGCCACGACAGAGTGGCTGATCACCTAAGGCTCCTCAGGAAGCCGAAGCTCTGTCACACCAACGCCAGCGAACTCGAACTGATTTGGGCCTCTTTGGGCTTCACGGACTACGTGGCTTCGAGTTTCGAAGCTTCGTGCTTAAAGACTTAAAGCCTTACTCCCAAAGGGGGTCCGACAGGCAGTCCACAGACTTCGGCAGCTTCAGGGTCCAACACGGTCTTTTTTGTGAGCCTCGAATCGATGGACCTTTGCTGACGCAGGGCGCATCTACTCCCAAGCCAAGCCGGCTAGTTTGCCGTGCTGGAGTCCATGACTACCATCCTGCTGATGCTGCCGCACATGCGTCCTGTACTTTCGGTTTGACACTCTTTGCTGCGAGTCAAGCCTGGCAACGTGCACCCTGCTCGTGGCGCATGAATGTCAGCGCAGGGTGTGTGGGCGGAGGAAGGCAGCGGTACCTCTTCCACTCAGTCTTCGGCAGGGCACAAGCGAGCGAGCTGGCATGGGATTCTCGAAAACATCTTCGCCTGACATCCACAGCAACCAGGCCAGCCAAAACTGTCGATGGCATGATTCTGCCTGGCGTCTGTCTGAAAACTGGCTTCGGCAAGCCTGGCTCCTCACCGATGCGTACAAGACGTATGGGATCGGTGCGATACGGAGCATGCAAGAACAGTTGAACCATGCCCCTTGACGCCTTGCCAGCACAAGATCCGCACCAAAGCTAAGTCACGCCAACCGCTACAACTTATGTTTTGCTTTGTCAGGAGCCGCGGAACAGCAATCATGGTGTATCCTTCGTATTATGAAAACTTGGAATGATATGCAGCACCGCCCGGCAACCGTACATGCACTTTGCTGTTATGCTTACATCTTGTGAGGCAAGATCTTGCTGGTCAGGCCATGCACAGGCACAGGCAAGTTGCTGGGTTCCAACATGTCAACATTGCAATGATTTGACAGGGGACTGCGAGCCCCTAACATCTTCATGGTGGGGCGATATACGCACTTGGCAAGCAAAAGATCCACGATAAGGCTAACTCACACAGCACATGTGTTGCTTTGTCAGGAGCCGCGAAGAAGCAATCACGCTGTATCCTTCGTATTATGGGACCTTGGAATACTATGCAGCACCGCCAGGCAACCGTACATGCACTTTGCTGTTATGCTTACGTCTTGCGAGGCAAGATCTTGCTGGTCAGGCCATCCACAGGCACAGGCGAGTTGCTGCGCTCCAAAAAATCACCATTGTAATGGTTTGACAGGAGGCTACCAGCCCCTAACATCTTCATAGGGGGGCAAAATTCGCACTTTGCCTCCAAGAGATCCATGATAAGGCTAACTCACGGCACATGTTTGGCTTTGTCAAGAGGCGCGGAACAGCAATCATGCTGTATCTTTCACATTATGGAACCTTGGCATTCTATGCAACACCACCAGGCAACCGTACATGCACTTTGCGGATATGCTAGAATATGTCTTCGGAGGCAAAATTTTGTTGGTCATGCCATGCGCGGGCACAAGCAGGTTGCCGCGCACAAAAACTTCAGGCACTAGACTACCTACGCACTGCACTGATTTGACGGGAGACTACCTAACATCTTTATTGCAGAAGGGGCCCTTGGGGGCCAAAATGATCACAGCCATCAGCCTTACTATCGCGATTCCCCTCCTGCCGGTTTACTGCTCCTCCACCCAAAGCCAAGGCGAATCCAGCACGTGCAACGAAGTTGCAGATGCCACGCAATCATCGCCAGTGGCAAGGCAAGTCTCCCTCCGGAGTTCGGCTGGCAGGGGTCTTGGTTGAAGTTGAAGTGCAAGGTGGAAGGAGCCGCCTTCTTCAGCCGTGTCCCTCAACAGCTCCTGCAGCACAGGTATCAAAGCGAAGGACTCCGCCTTTCAGCAGTGGCTGGAAACGTTTTCGGGACAGCCAAGACATTGCGGGAAAATGCGAGGAGTGGCGACTTCAGGAGAGGGTCAAGGCAAGCTGGCGGCCTCGTGCACAGTGCTTCAAGAAACGCCTGACCCGAGCCAGGGGCGGCAAGGTGTAGGACGTGAAGCACGCGAAGCAGGCCGAGTGCCCAGGGCTCAGGTGCCGAAGCCGAAGCACTGTCGCCTTGCCAAGCAGGTCTGACTCGGAGGGAAATTACTTGCAGCTGAGGTGGAAGGTAGAAGGCGCCGCATTCTTCAGCCGCGTCCCGTAACAGCTTCTGGAGCACAGAGAAGGCATCAAAGGACTCCGCGTTTCAGCAGTGGCCGGAAACACTTCCGGGCGACCCAAGACATTGCAAAAAATGCAAGGAATGGCGACTTCAGGAGAGGGTCAAGGCAAGCTGGCGGCCTCGTGCACAGTGCTTCAAGAAGCGCCTGACCCGAGCCAAGGGCGGCAAGGTGCAAGCACGCGAAGCACGCCGAGTGCCCAGAGTCCAGGTGCTGAAGCAACCGAAGCACTGTTGCGTGAGCACTTCACTGGCCATCCAACACGCGACATCTCCAGCACAGGCAAGGAGGTCGCAGATGCCAGTTGCAAAGCAGGTCTCCCTCGGAGGGGTCTTATTTGAAGCTGAGGTGGAAGATGCTGCATTCTTCAGCCATCAGCTCCTGCATCACAGCCAAGGACTGCACCTTTCAGCAGTGCCTGGAAACATTTCCGGGCGAGCCAAGACATTGCGGGAAAATGCGAGGAGTGGCGACTTCAGGAGAGGGTCAAGGCAAGCTTGCGGCCTCGTGCACAGTGCTTCAAGAAACGCCTGACCCGAGCCAAGCACGCCGCGTGCCCAAAGCCCAGGTGTCGAAGCAACCGAGAGTAGTCTCGTGAGGACTTCACGGCTCATCCAACACGGAGGCGGCTGGAGGCCCAGCAGACTGACATCGCCAGCACAGGCAAGGAGGTCACAAATGACAATTGCAAAGCGGGTCTTGCGCGGGAGTTCGGCTGGCAAGGGTCCTACTTGAAGCTTCGGTGTCATTCGACGCATTCTTCACCCGTGTCCCTTAACAGCTCAATCAGCACAGAAAAGGCGAAGGACTCCGCCTTTCAGTAGTGCCTGGAAACATTTCCGGGCGAGCCAAGACATTGCGGGAAAATGCAAGGAGTGGCGACTTCAGGAGAGGGTCAAGGCAAGCTGGCGGCCTCGTGCACAGTGCTGCAAGAAACGCCTGACCCGAACCAAGGGCGGCAAGGTGCAAGCACGCGAAGCACGCCGAGTGCCCAAAGCCCAAGTGCCGAAGCAACCGAAGCAGTCACACGAGGACTTCACTGGCCATCCAACACGCGACATCTCCAGCACAGGCGATGCCAGTTGCAAAGCGGGTCTCCCTCGGAGGAGTCTTTCTTGAAGCCTTGGTGGAAGGCGCCACATTCTTCAGCCGTGTCCCTTAACAGCTCCTGGAGCGCAGACAAGGTATCAAAGCGAAGGACTCCGCCTTTCAGCAATGGCTGGAAACGTTTTCGGGGCAGCCAAGACATGGCGGGAAAATGCGAGGAGTGGCGACTTCAAGAGAGGGTCAAGGCAAGCTGGCGGCCTGGTGCACAAAGTGTTTCAAGAAAGCCCTGAGCCGAGCCCAAGGCAGCAAGAGCCCAAGCAACCGAAGCTCTGTCACCTGAGGGCTTCATGGGCCATCCGAAACAAGGGCCGCTAGAGGCCGCTAGCGGAGTCCGGCCTCTGGGGATGGTGATGGCTCGGCTATCTCAAGACCCGCACGGAAGCTTCCCTCTGTCTGGTGCGAGTGCGGTCTGCAACCGTGCCTTCCAAGGCATGCACCACCCCGAGAAGGTCGGGAAGAGCCTGGCGCCATGCCGCCATGTCCGAGGAAGGCTGGCAGCGAACGAGCCGCCTTTCCTCCGGCCGACCAGCCTGACCCCTGCGGGCCGCGACCAGCCGATGACCGGACAACCTTCGGGATTCTGAGTGCTTTGTGGGTTCTCTAGGACTCTAGGGTGCAGAAGGGTCCGGATGGCTTGGCATGGTTTCGGGTGTGCTCTAAACCCCAACGAGCTTAAAGTGCGGACTCCCACCAGGAGTGGTTCTTTGGGTGAACTGTGGGGAACTCCGGCCCTAAACCCTAAACTGCCCTAAACCCCTTCGTGATGGAGCTATAGCTGTCTTATTGGGTGCCCGAGAGATCCTGGAAGCCTGGAACTTGGCAAGCCTGATACGCCCAGACGCGAAAAAAGAAGCACGCCTATATCATACACGTCCTCTGTCAGTGCTATTATAAACCCCTAAACTATCCTAAACTGCTAAAACCCCCCCCCCCTTCCCTATTCAGCCCAAAGCAAAACCTCCCGAAGCCATGGCCTGGTCAGGAGAGGCCGCGGCACGAATCAACCTCCCACTGTTGCAAGGGACTCGGAGGGTTTCAGGCTCCAGGTGTGAAGAAAGTTTCAGCTCCAATGTGTTTTTGGGGCTCCTGTTGAAAGGTCCACGCTTCAGGACATGCCCCTCACTTCTCGGCTAACCTAGCTCAATCCACAAAAGCTGCTCAAGCAACACTCTGAATTCACGGCTTCTGGGCGTGGAGGGCGTGGAGAATGTTTTGGGACTGACTGTTTCGAGGCTTTCCCGAAATTGGCCTGCAAGCTCAAGACCTTGACAAGAAGAGCTGCAGCAAGTATATGTTGCAAGGTCCTCGGTGTCACATCGCACACTACAACGTTTGACGAAGCTTTCTCGAACAGTGCATCAACCAAAGCGAAGCTGCGCCCTTACCGTGCACTGGGCAATGGTACGTAGCAGGCCCAAAGTTCATTCATGACTTC
Organism: Symbiodinium natans; assembly: GCA_905221605.1. NCBI lineage: Eukaryota > Dinophyceae > Suessiales > Symbiodiniaceae > Symbiodinium > Symbiodinium natans. The sequence goes on along the minus strand of CAJNDS010000461.1, from coordinate 92,953 downwards.
AAATTCATGCTGATTCATGATCGCAAGTAAGGCTGGCACCAAACGACGTTCCAGGCACACAATACGTTGCGCCACCTGCACGTACGACTTTGTGACTTGCCAACGTTGGAACGACAATCTGGTTCAAAGCCTCCCGCACGGCAGCACGTGAGTTTTCTTGAGGTTTAGATGGTTTAACGACCTTCGGATAACCTTGTTTATCAAGCACCTGTTATATCCCATTGCCCAACTGTGGCTGCAGCACGAACAACTCTCGAACACCCTGCAGTATACGTAAGGAGGCGGCTGCCGAAGCGGGCCATTGCAAGCGCCAGCAGCCAAAGTTGCTGAAGAACAAAGGGGGAAGAAGGCAGGCGTGGCACTGCGTTTTGAACCAAAAGAACAAACAATACTGCAGTGGTGTGAGTCTTGTCGAGAATACAAAAGTGCCGGTGGCAAAGGGACGTGTACACATTGTTCGTTTTTGGTTTCCAACTTGGGGGGAAGTTACAATTTGGGGTATCAACAGCAAGGGAGTCCCGTGCTGAGATGGGGACATCTTCAAGTTCATTGCACGCTCGAAACAAGCCTCATCGACATCTCTAAGTTTATACCTTGAAACGGAAACTTTCCTAAACCATCCCATTATTTAATCAAACCCCTTAATCCCGAATCCGAACAGAGCATATCATCCTCAGCTCAAGGAGCAGGTCCCTTCACCCGCCCCTTGCCACGCCAGATGTAGCCTGCACGTTTCCGACCTCGCAGCGTTTTTCCCCTCCAAGCACTTGAAGAAGTCGAGTACATCAGAATCTTGAGCTTGAAGTTTGCATAATGTAACACATGTGCAATGGCATGGGGACGGTGCACGTAGAAGCTGAAACTGCTTGATCCGTTTTTCGTTTTCCTTCCTTCCCTTCCTTCCTTTTCAGAACCTCTCATTCTTGAAATTTTGCAAAAGAATTTTGCAACTCCTAACCAAGTCACCTTTTCATGTCTCGGCACCTTTTTTTTTGAGCTGCTCCTTCAGTAGTGACCATTCTTGCAGCGTATTGTTCGTGGAAACTTTCTGCAGTCTTTTGACTGTTTGTGGCCCTTCCTACTACTCTTCATTCTCAACAAACTGATAAAACACCGACCCTCTTTGCGGAAAAGGGTTTCGTTCGTGTGTCTGGTGTGTTGTCCTGGGTAGCTACTGGGTGTACTGCGACTTTGCTGTCACATACTGCTGCCTGTATCCAGAACCAAGGAAGCTGCAATGCTTGGCTCTGCCTGTTGGTTGTCTGTTCGTGATGCCTCTTCAGCCCTTCTGCCTGCAAAAACTTCAGTTGAACAAGGTTGCCCGTTTTTTGCATTACCAGTGTTTCACTGCTTGCTCTTGCGAGCGCCAAGTACTCTGCCCAAGAAAATGTCTGTAGACATATATATATATACATATGTATATTTATTTTTTTATTTATATTTATATTTATATTTGTATGTATTTATTTATTTGCAATGTAAAAACGGCTTCCCATGACATAGAGTATGTCCATCACGAACAGAAATATCTTCATTCAGACTCCAAAAATTCTTCATCCCAAATTCTTTCATCTTCGGACTGTTTTTCCGCTATGAGCGCATGGGGGTAGGACTCCAAACTATTAAGAATGGATCACGCAATTTAAGCAACGCCTGCTCCAACTTCGACTGCTTAAAGCAGGAAGGTTCGCATGACGTTCGAGAACCCACGTCCTCCCCGGTGTGGGTGGGTGGGTAAGAAAATTTGAACAGTCTGACTGATTGAGCCAGACCTTCGACTGGAATCAATGCTCAAAGAAATTGCAATGCTGCGTGAACTCACAATGTCATGAAACGCCTTGATCTTTATGGACATTCAGATCATTTTAGCATGGCTGCAGAAATAAAAGTTTCATGCCTCTTATTTCTTTGCCATGTAAAAACGGCTTCTCATGACATAGAATATTTCCATCACGAACAGAAATATCTTCATTCAGACTCCTAAAGTTCCTCATCCCAAATTCATTAATCTTCGGACTATTTTTCCGCTATGAGCGCATGAGGGTAGGACTCCAAACTATTAAGAATGGTTCACGCAATTCAAGCAACGCTTGCTCCAACTTCGACTGCTTAAAGCAGGAAGGTTCGCATGACGTTCGAGAACCCACGTCCTCCCCGGTGTGGGTGGGTGGGTAAGAAAATTTGAACAGTCTGACTGATTGAGCCAGACCTTCGACTGGAATCAATGCTCAAAGAAATTGCAATGCTGCGTGAACTCACAATGTCATGAAACGCCTTGATCTTTATGGACATTCAGATCATTTTAGCATGGCTGCAGAAATAAAAGTTTCATGCCTCTTATTTCTTTGCCATGTAAAAACGGCTTCTCATGACATAGAATATTTCCATCACGAACAGAAATATCTTCATTCAGACTCCTAAAGTTCCTCATCCCAAATTCATTAATCTTCGGACTATTTTTCCGCTATGAGCGCATGAGGGTAGGACTCCAAACTATTAAGAATGGTTCACGCAATTCAAGCAACGCTTGCTCCAACTTCGACTGCTTAAAGCAGGAAGGTTCGCATGACGTTCGAGAACCCACGTCCTCCCCTGAACAGTCTCTGATGAGCCAGACCTTCGACTGGAATCAATGCTCAAAGAAATTGCAATGCTGCGTGAACTCACAACGAAACGCCTTGATCTTTATGGATTCAGATCATTTTAGCATTGCAGAAATAAAATTCATGCCTCTTATTTCTTTCCTAAAAACGGCTTTCATGACATAGAATATTTCCATCACGAACAGAAATATCCAAGATTCATTAATCTTCGGACTATTTTTCCGCTATGAGCGCATGAGGGTAGGACTCCAAACTATTAAGAATGGTTCACGCAATTCAAGCAACGCTTGCTCCAACTTCGACTGCTTAAAGCAGGAAGGTTCGCATGACGTTCGAGAACCCACGTCCTCCCCGGTGTGGGTGGGTGGGTAAGAAAATTTGAACAGTCTGACTGATTGAGCCAGACCTTCGACTGGAATCAATGCTCAAAGAAATTGCAATGCTGCGTGAACTCACAATGTCATGAAACGCCTTGATCTTTATGGACATTCAGATCATTTTAGCATGGCTGCAGAAATAAAAGTTTCATGCCTCTTATTTCTTTGCCATGTAAAAACGGCTTCTCATGACATAGAATATTTCCATCACGAACAGAAATATCTTCATTCCAGACTCCTACATTAATCTTCGGACTATTTTTCCGCTATGAGCGCATGAGGGTAGGACTCCAAACTATTAAGAATGGTTCACGCAATTCAAGCAACGCTTGCTCCAACTTCGACTGCTTAAAGCAGGAAGGTTCGCATGACGTTCGAGAACCCACGTCCTCCCCGGTGTGGGTGGGTGGGTAAGAAAATTTGAACAGTCTGACTGATTGAGCCAGACCTTCGACTGGAATCAATGCTCAAAGAAATTGCAATGCTGCGTGAACTCACAATGTCATGAAACGCCTTGATCTTTATGGACATTCAGATCATTTTAGCATGGCTGCAGAAATAAAAGTTTCATGCCTCTTATTTCTTTGCCATGTAAAAACGGCTTCTCATGACATAGAATATTTCCATCACGAACAGAAATATCTTCATTCAGACTCCTAAAGTTCCTCATCCCAAATTCATTAATCTTCGGACTATTTTTCCGCTATGAGCGCATGAGGGTAGGACTCCAAACTATTAAGAATGGTTCACGCAATTCAAGCAACGCTTGCTCCAACTTCGACTGCTTAAAGCAGGAAGGTTCGCATGACGTTCGAGAACCCACGTCCTCCCCGGTGTGGGTGGGTGGGTAAGAAAATTTGAACAGTCTGACTGATTGAGCCAGACCTTCGACTGGAATCAATGCTCAAAGAAATTGCAATGCTGCGTGAACTCACAATGTCATGAAACGCCTTGATCTTTATGGACATTCAGATCATTTTAGCATGGCTGCAGAAATAAAAGTTTCATGCCTCTTATTTCTTTGCCATGTAAAAACGGCTTCTCATGACATAGAATATTTCCATCACGAACAGAAATATCTTCATTCAGACTCCTAAAGTTCCTCATCCCAAATTCATTAATCTTCGGACTATTTTTCCGCTATGAGCGCATGAGGGTAGGACTCCAAACTATTAAGAATGGTTCACGCAATTCAAGCAACGCTTGCTCCAACTTCGACTGCTTAAAGCAGGAAGGTTCGCATGACGTTCGAGAACCCACGTCCTCCCCGGTGTGGGTGGGTGGGTAAGAAAATTTGAACAGTCTGACTGATTGAGCCAGACCTTCGACTGGAATCAATGCTCAAAGAAATTGCAATGCTGCGTGAACTCACAATGTCATGAAACGCCTTGATCTTTATGGACATTCAGATCATTTTAGCATGGCTGCAGAAATAAAAGTTTCATGCCTCTTATTTCTTTGCCATGTAAAAACGGCTTCTCATGACATAGAATATTTCCATCACGAACAGAAATATCTTCATTCAGACTCCTAAAGTTCCTCATCCCAAATTCATTAATCTTCGGACTATTTTTCCGCTATGAGCGCATGAGGGTAGGACTCCAAACTATTAAGAATGGTTCACGCAATTCAAGCAACGCTTGCTCCAACTTCGACTGCTTAAAGCAGGAAGGTTCGCATGACGTTCGAGAACCCGCATCCTCCCCTGTCACAGCGATCGAACGTCCGGAAAGTTATTTGGCAAAGGAACTGGCTCCGCGCCACGCTTCACTAGGTGCTCAATTTCACCATGGCTCGGTGGATCATTTTTTTCATTCGTTCGCATCAACTGGGTCAGCTGTCTTGCGGGCGAGTGTGAGCTAGTCACCCCTACTGTGAGGGTTCGCCAGGAGGATTCTGTGATAATGCTCCGTTGCCGCAGCAATCAGCGAAGCAATCACGACAAAGAGTACAGAAACCGACTATTGTCTCGGAGTTCGCGCTCTTACTAGCCAAGACAACAGACATGCAGTATGCACAGCAAGAGTTTTAATTAAAAAGTAACAATAGTATACACTACCCACCGCTTGGCATGGAAAAGTAAAAGTAGACTAACGCATTAAACACTCCACAGTACAGCTTGCATTGGTGAGGAAGAACTTCGCCGGTGCTAAATTAAAGCAGACTTATGTTTGAAGCACTGAGCTGCACAGACTGCCTTGGTAGGGAGACCAAGTGCCAGTCACTCAAAGAAAGACAGGACTCTTCAGCACAAGGCCTCAGGAAAGCGGCAGAGAAGTCTGCAGCTAGAACTTCGGTGGTCAGCGTCAATAGTCTTACGCCCTCAGCATGGGTGGGGAGTCCTCAGGCCTTGCTCAGCGGTCTCTCTCACTTCGGCTCAGCTGGACGGTTTAGAACGACGTCTGCTGCTAGAACTTCCGTTGGCTGTGTGAGCGGTCTTGGTTTTGAGGATCTTCTGCACAACCTGCATGGGTAAGGAGACCTCCGACCCTGCGCAGCAGTCACATTCACATCGGCCCACCTTGACATAACAAAAACAAGCAGGAATGTTATGCACAGAATGAAGAGCGCCAGGAGATACTTGCAGTCAACGAAGGCGCAAGCTAAGTGGCCTATTTCCATAGCTTGTTGCATCAAGACGCAGACAACGGAGCGCCAAAGGCCGCTCCAACGGAGCGCCAAAGGCTGCTGCAACGAAACGCCGCGAGAGAAAGAGCGCGCACGCAGCCACAACCTCTGCTGAAGGTGTTGCTGCTTCTTCTTCCATTGTCATTGCCAGCTGAATAGCTGAAAAGGATTGCCCAAGCGTAAACAATATGACAACCAAAATGCATCCACCACATGTAACAAAGTATACTGTACCGCTTGGCGATCGTATGCAGGGACTCCGAGTTCCTCGTTCCAGCCCATCTGAAAGTGGCGCACCAAGCCCGCGGCAGAGAAGCACCTGACCTCAGCAGTAGCCCACATCGGCCATTTGCTCACATTCCATTCGTATAGGCGCACGTCACTATGGCCTCCATTGGCGCCATTGCTTTGGGCAACGTAGCCACCCCCGGCTGGCACATTAGCTCATCGTCCAGCCGTCATACTCTCCAGAAGGGAACGCGTTGGCCAAAAGGGCAGCCGCCACGATGAGGCATCAGTTAACGAGAACGAAGAAAACACATCGTCAGCTATCCCAGCACCCTCCACGATGTAGGATCTCGAGGCCAAGAAGTCCCAGTTATATTTTGTTCACCAAATAAAGATGATAACCACCCTTGCTGCGCATGAAATTCCAAGTAAAAGACGGAGCAGAAAAGCCAATAGAAAACCCATCTTGGCCACTCCTTGAGGGTGAGCGCCCCGGAAGGCCCCGGCTCATCAGCCGAGGATGGCCCTGCTCATCAGCCGGTTTGCAGTGCCTCTTTGTCTTGCAGCTTCTCCGGCTTCTCCTGGCGATACCTTACGTGCTGCCCTCCACACGCTTCTCCACCGATCCCCCGTCTCGTGGCAAGATCTGCGCTGCCCGGACTTGGGACCGGGCGGGCTCGATAATGATGTAAGGTGATAGTTCGAGGTACGCAGACAACCAGTGCCGACCAGTGCAATCCTGGAGTGGAGACCACTCGCCTGAAAAAGTTTTGACGTTGCGCACGCGCAAGATGGAAGTGGAGTCCACTCGTCCATCAATTGCAAAAAATTCGACTGCATGTTCCTACCCAGAAAGGGGATGGAGACCACACACACACACCCATGCTCTGACACAAAGTTGAAATGGCTGGCATAGAGACCATGGAATTCAACAGAATGGTGCCACACAGTGGGCAAGGTCCCAGCTCTCCACGCAAGCCACTGCGGCGGCCAGACCGTCAAAGAGTTGCAGTTGGTATTCTCGCTCTTACTTACCAAAGCAGCACTGGAAAGGATAGGGGGCAGCCGTCCCACTGCATACGCTGCCTCAATTTCCGTAGAAATGGCACAAAGCAGCGAAATTCAGAACATCGTTTCTGTAGTTGAAGGATTGAAGACGCACCAGCAACATGGACATCGTCTAGAGCAGCAAAGAAGTGGCCATGGCATGTGCTACCGGACCCTGAATGAACCGGGCAAGCGAGAGGGGACCCAACAAACACACAAACCACCCCAACCCCGAACTACCACTCCGGTGACGACTTCAGCCCCGAGGCTTGCTCGGTGGACAATTATTCATTCAAACGCGTTCACTGAGTCAGCGATTCTGCCATAGGAATGCGGCCTGTTGGCGCGCCGGACACCTACCCCCTTCCATGGCGGCACGGAGCATTGCAGAGAAAAGAACAAAACATAGCAGTTACATGTGAGACGCTGTACATCGCGTTTTGTGGCTCTGTTGGCCGGTCTGCCATCATCACATACATAAAGGGCCGTATGAGCGGCTCCCTGCTCAGTGCTGCTGCAATGCTTTCTCCGTCATCTGTGTCAGTCAGGCACATACCGAAGCAGCGGTAGTGACCGTTCTGAGGAGTAGCCTGCACAATCCCTGTGGCACGATACTCGTATATGAAGCCATCAGCGGTCAGCAGAGAAACATGGACCTGTGGTTGGATAGCGACTCTTCCGGACGGCATTGCAAGCTAAGCAAGCCCATAGAAGCCCTGATTCTAGATGCCCCCTCCTCCTAGTGTTACGTAAGGGTCCTTCCCTGCCCCAAGCCTAATCAGGCGAGCAAGGCAGCAGTGTGTGGCAGCTGGAATGAACGACGATAAAGGTAAAACAGGGGGAAAAACCCATGGGCTAGGGGCCGACAGACGGCCGAGGCTTCCGGGGGACGTGGCTGGACAGCTTCGGCAAAAGACCGCCAAGATGCAGCCACTGAAGCCGACAAGCAGGGTCCAAGGCCACGCCTGGAACCCTCTGCCAAGAACTCTTTTTGGCCCCTTCTTGACCACATGTGACAATGGACAATGCAATGCGCGGCTTTCACAGCTCCCTATACCTGATTCTTGCGGCATGGCTGCCAAGAAGCTCGGGTCACTTCAAGGACCACATCTTGACAATGGGGCCGGGCGCACCTGAACGTCGAGAGCTGCTTTTGACTTGGTTTTTTCATTTTGTTCAAAATGGGCCTCCGGCGCGGCCTTGCTGAAGTTTACACGAAATCTCTCATTAAGAAGCGACGTCGATCCAAGTTTCAACGTAAACCCCAAACTCTGAAACCCCAACACTACCAGCCATTTCTACGACGACGATGACTTCGACTGCGACTACGACCACTACTACGACTACCAGTAATTACTACTGCTGCTGCGCTGCTACTACTGCTACTACTACTACTACTACTACTACTACTACTACTACTACTACTACTACTACTACTACTACTACTACTACTACTACTACTACTACTACTACTACTACTACTACTCTACTACTACTACTACTACTACTACTACTACTACTACTACTACTACTACTACTACTACTACTACTACTACTACTACTACTACTACTACTACTACTACTACTACTACTACTACTACTACTACTACTACTACGACGACTACGACTACGACTGCGACTACGACTACGACTACTACTACTACTACTACTACTACTACTACTACTACTACTCCTACTACTACTCCTACTACCTACCTACTACCTACTACCTACTACCTACTACCTACGACCTACTACCTACTACCTACTACCTACTACCTACTACCTACTACCTACTACCTACTACCTACTACCTACCTACTACTACCTACTACCTACTACCTACTACCTGCTACCTACTACCTACTACCTACTACCTACTACCTACTACCTTCTACCCACTACCTACTACCTCCTACTTTGTACCTACAACCTGCTACCTACGACCACCTACTACCTGCTACCTACTACCCACTACCTACTACCTACTACCTTCTACCTACTACCGACTGCCTACTACCTACTACCCACTACCTACTACCTACTACCTACAACCTACTACCTGCTACCTGCTACCTACTACCTACTACCGACTACCTACTACCTACTACCTACTACCTACTACCTACTACCTACTACGTACTGCCTACTTCCTACTCCCTACTACCGACTACCTACTACCTACTACCTACTACCTACTACCTACTACCTACTACCTACTACCTACTACCTACTACTACTACTACTACTACTACTACTACTACTACTACTACTACTACTACTACTACTACTACTACTACTACTACTACACAGAAGTGGATTAGGGCTTAGTGCTCAGAGATTCCCTACACTCCCTAAACCCTGAACCCTAAACCCAGGGTGCGGGGTTTAGGGTTGAGGGTTTAGGGTTCGGGTAAACCACCCTAAACCCTGCATCATGGACGGCACCAGTTGCTGGGCATGCCCAGACCCTTCCGATAAACTCAGGAAATCGTATTTCAGTGTAGTTCCCAAAATAGGGGCACTCAAGATATTTTCTGTACACACACAATACTGTTATACAGATATATGTTCCCAAAATAGGGGCACTTAATATATTTTTCTGTACATATCTAATACTTATACAGATATACATATATACACGCGTAGATTTTCTACATACCCCAAAAGTGCGCTTTCATCCTTATTCTAGAAGCCGCTGCGTGTCGGAACCCCCTTTCCCCCCGCCACTTTTAAAGGGAACCTTTGCTACATCCCTGGGTCCTGGGGAACCTACCGGACAGTTTACAAAAAAGCTCTTTGAAGGTTCCTGTCCAAGTGGGTTTGCTTAGGATTGAGGGTCCACGGCAGTGAATGTTGCTTTTTTTTTTTTTTGGACTGGTGCCTCTTTACTACATCAGTAGCACAGTAGGCCGGTCTTGTTGGGCTCGACGAAAAGGGTGAAACAGAGTCAGCGCACACAACCCGCCAGACACAACACGAAACCACCAAAGAACAGACACCGAAGAAACAAAGCGAGTAATCGCGCTAACTACTAGATACCCCACGGACTCAGTACTCGAGATCGTCAATGAAGTCCCGGTGCACAAGGAAGCACAGAGCTTGTGGGGGATTCGCAAAATGCGACGTTGCCAGATTCACAAAATCACCATCATGTAGCCACTGGTGCGACAGCGGTTGGTCAACCCAAGATCGTCAGACGAGGTTCGGATCGCTTAATCGTTGTCAAGGAAAGACAACCAACACTCAATGGCGAAAGGATGTTGCAAGTCAGACTCCCAAGGTGGGATGAAAGATGTGCATATGCCCCATGGTGGTCAGCCAGTGGGGACTTAACAGCAAGAACAATCCAGGCAAGACCGGCCCAGGGCACTCCATGGTGGTCAGCCAGTGGAGTTGCCCACCCTCAAAGGTGCCCGCGCACGGCCAGAGGGGGGGGCGAGAGTAGCGGCAGCTACCGATTACCTGGCGCACAAGGGCCCACCCTCAGAGGTGCCCGCGCACGGTCAGAGGGGAGGCGAGAGTAGCAGCAGCTACCGATTCCACGGGGAGAGTCCACGGCGAGTTACCAAACCCTTAACGCCACAGGGTTTTAATGACACCGAGGGACCTCCCAGTCCAGGCATCTCACACAAGGCTACGCCACTTTGGCACTGGCCTGCGCATCGGCACGCATCAGGTCCCTTCACCCAAACCCGCGAGGTACGTCGGTAAGGAGATGGGAGGGCTCACATCACCGTCATGCAGCCACCAATGCGAATACATTCAGCGCCAGCCCAGGGCCGTTCACGAGAAGGTTCACAGTTTCGCCATCACAGGTGGAGCAAAGTCGTGCCTCAGCACGGAACGTTGTAGGTGTCAACCTTCGTGTTCCGAAGCATAGAGCCGCCCCATGGTGGTCAGCCAGTGGGGACTTAACGGCAAGAACAAAAGGGTAGGACCAGCCCAGAGTGCTCCATGGTGGTCAGCCAGTGGAGCCTCTCCGAGCATAAAGCGCAACGTTCTTTGACTCACAAGAGCTCGTCCGCCGGCCAAAGCAGGCTTGACTGCTTCGTTCCACTTAGAGCCATCAGGTAAACCAAAGCAGGCGGGGACCCCACCAGCCCCGCAGGAAGCGGGAGAATCCCCCAGTCGAAACTTCGCACTCAAGGCCAAGCAACTATCTCCTTGGCCGGTGAGGGTTGAGGGTTCAATACCCAGAATCAGCCCGTCCATGCCCAAACTGGCAGACGTCGGTGAGGAGATGTGAGGGCTCACATCACGCTTGGCCACCTACCGATGGGGAGGTAGTCATGTATGGCTGCTTTGACGCAAGCAGAGATAGACACCCAGCAGGCAGGGAACCCCGTAGCAACCCAAGCACAGGCGAGAATGGCTCTCGTGAAGGCCAGGTTGTTCACAGGTGCTCGATGGCACATTGCCAGGGAAGTGGAAACCTGATCTCCGCATAGGAGTGTCCACAACCCAGAAGCAGCATCCCCTAGCTGGTCTCTCCCAATAGGCATGACGTCGTTGCACGCCAAGGACGAGAGGTGGTCAACCCTCTGCCCACCTAGAGGGGGCAGAGGAAAGGAAGATTGGCCGTTTTACCGATGACAGAGCCGGAACATCCAGGCAGGACCGGCCCAGGGCAGTCCGTGGCAGGTGGCCAGTGGAGCAACCACGAAAGAAAGGCCCCCCTTCACCATAGGCACAACGCAGGGCCGACACAGAAGGGTGTTCACAGGTGCAGGCAGTGAGCACACAGAAGACAAGCACGATCCAATCCGTGGCATAGACCACGAGAGGGTTGCCAAACCAAGAATATCCCGAGGTAGTCTTGCGGCATGTTTGGCGAGGAGATGTGAGGGCTCACATCACGCTAGGCAGCATGCCATGAAAGGACTCAATGGCGCGTTCATGGCGTCAGTAGGAGCCCTCAGATGACAGCTTGCTGTCTATTGCCAGGAGCCCTCCCAGTCCAGACGCCGAGAGCGATGGCCATCTGAGGTAGTATGGGAACGCGTACGGCTGGGCATGACCTGCATTGGAGGCAGCTCTTGCTCATCAACCCCCCACTCAGGGATGCCGTCCGGAATGGGGATACCTCTGTATCTTGTCATTGAGGTTTGGGCCGCGAGCCACATCACCCGGACAGCTTCCTGGATTTGCCGGTACTGCACAACACCTTCGTCCTTATACTGATAGGGGAAGGAGGGAACTGCCGCACGTAGGGCCGAAGGATCAGGGTCCTTGGAGGTGCCATGGCAGTACATCTTAAACCAGAAGCTGTTGAGTCGCTGCTTGGTTGGATGTTTGGCTCGCATGAGCCCCTTAATGGCAGCCCAGTGAGCAGTGGCTGCGTCATACCACTCATTTCGGGGACGTTTTGGCCCATGCTTGGTGGGTGTGGTGCTGATCCCTTTCCAATGCGCATCGAAGATGACTGGCAGTCGGAAAGGGGCTGAGACATCCACTTCTCGCAAAGCTGCAAGGTCAGTGGTTCGCAGCTCCGAGAAGCGCCAATCATTCACCTGTGCCTCGGGTTCGTCCTCCGCATCCGACATATCATCCATCGGGCAGGGAGAGCCTTCGTTAGTTTCGGAAGAGATGCTGACGACCTCCGGCGAGGTTGCTGCAGTGTTCACTTCCACAGGCGCAGCCATGGGCGAGGAGAGCAAGCACTCTAGGGGCAACACTCGCCGTAGAAAAACAGCCATTCTGTGAGAAGTGTCAGGCCATTCCAAGTTATAAACTGACCAAAAGTGTTCAATGTTTGGTTGGCCACCGAGGCCGCAAGGGCAAGCCGGATGGCGTCAAGGAAATGGGCAGGGGGGAGGTCCGGCCTAAATTCTTGATAGTGCCTTTGCCCAAGTGTCTCTGTGCCCTGCAGCGTGATGCCTAGGAACGTATTCAGGTTGGGCTGGGCAAGCCTGGCCTTTTCCACGTCCGTGTGCTTAGCAGCTGCGGCCCATGCCTGCAAGGCTTCTTGGGAGGCTTGGCCAGTGACTTGTGGCAGTCCACTGTGCGCGTCCATCACATATTTGGTAGTAGGGCACTTGGGACACCGATAAGCGCGGCCAGCTAAGAAGGCCACCATGGCTGCGGGCGGCACATTGATCTGCAGGTCAGTAATTTTATTGTCAGATTCAGGAAAACCAATAACAATGGGCAGCCCGGCCGTTCGCTCCAGGGGACCTTTTTGGTGGGACTCGAATGCGAGCAGAAGTGCACCCAGCCAATAATCTGGGTCAGCGTAGCTGAGCATTGCAGGAAAACTGGCATTGATGACACTCGGCAAGTCCGACACCGCAGAGAAAAGATCCGCGATGTACTGCGCTGTGGTAAGAAAGCCATACCCCACCAGGGACTCCGAAAGCCTTGCTTTGTCCAGCTGCGGGACCGGGCAATCCAACATTTCAGCAAGGTCGAAATGCTGCAATGCCCCCGACAGTCTAAGACACTGCGTGATGATAGGGTCATAAACCTTCAAATACGCCGCCGGAAACGTTTCAGGCAGATGCAGTAGCGTGTCCGCAATTCCGATCAGCATCTCCGAGTCTTGCAGCTGGTTCGGTATGCCGTTCAAAAACACCTCATAGGCCCTATATGCCCGAAGCTGCTGGCAGTGTGTTGTGAGGTGTTGCGAGTCACGCAGGCTCATGTAGGGCCGAGGTTTGACATTCTTACCAAAGTGATGTCCCGCTGCAAGTGCGCGCCACATGAGATCACAGACCGAGCCTGTGTTGCTCTGCATGATGGGTGCACAGGCTGGGGCGCTGGGGTCGCGGGTGCCGCTGGGCTCGCTAGGCCCTCGAGGCTTGGCTTTTGGTGGTTCCAGATGCTGAGAGCCGTCTTTGTCCAAAACGAGAGGCCGACTTTCCTTGCGAGCTTGGACAGCGGGCACAGGCCTGGCGGGGATGGGCGACGGGCCATGGGGAGGCATAGGGAGATACGATTTAGGTTCCGTCAGGCCAAGTGAGTCCTTGGGAGACTTAGCGCAAGGGGGCTGTGATGCCTCACCCGTCCTAATCCCCTCCGGAAATGTTGCGTGCGTGGGCCGTGTCCGGGGGCTGGGTGGACGTCGTACGCCAGGCGGTGGGTCCCTAATGTTGCCTCCACTTCGGGGTGGACACGAGGCGGCGCTACTCCCTCCGATCCTGTGGGCAACTTCACCGGAGGGAGTCGTCACACAAGCATCCAGAGCACTAGGACTCACGACCGGCACAACCGCAGGCTCTGTCGTTGCAGGCTCCTTCTTCAGTGGTCCTCTCTCCCGCGTTGGGGTGCCGCAGGGTGTTCGGGAAACGTCCCGTTTAGCTGCGGGAGGTGGGCTGACAGCTGCCGCAATGGAGCCCCCCGCGGCCCGAGGCTTGAGCCATGGTGTACCCACCGCTCACCACGGCGCGCGTTGGTGATAGCCTCGCTTTGGGCTGGTGACTGCAGCGGCGTAAGAACCTCGACCGCAGTAGCAGCGACCACGTCGTGACTGTGACTACCCGCGGGCACAGGGCTGTTTCCCGGAGAGTCCACATCAATCGCAGTTTCGGAGGCAGCCTTACCCGTACGAACAGGTAGGAGGTGAAGACCGCGGGGGGCTCGCATTATGCCGGCCTTGTGTTCGAAAGCCGGGTCAGCGCGTTGAGCAGATCCCCGCTTGGGCGGTGTCCTAATGCTGGTATCCCCTAGCAAGCAGGTGAGGTACTGGGCGACCCCATCTCCTTCCCTCACCGGCTGGAAGGGGACACAATACACAGCATTGGGCAAGGGCTCCAGGACGAAGCCGCGCGTTTGCAGACTAGCAATGGTGCCCGAGTAGGAGTTGGAAGTGAAAGAGGGGCTCCCCCATCCTTCTTGCTTAAGTGTGCGGTAAAGAACTTCCCGCTTATCTCCCCAGGTGGCCTTCAAGGCCCACGCTTGATGCAGGGGTGGGGCTTCAAAGAGGTCCAGCCCTACTTTGCGTTCCGCAGGCAGCACGATGCTGGCTACTGTCCGTTCTCGGAAGGCTTGCTTGTGTAATGCCTTTGCAACGCCAGGGCCATCCATGCTCCACAAGCTGGCTTGTGTGCGCACATATTCCGCGCATTCAATCAGGCCTCCGGTTGCGCAGGCCGCCATTTGGAAGCATGCACCTATACCATCAGAGTAGTGCGGTGCCACGAAAACCAAAGCCCCAAGTCCTCTCGTGAAGGAGGAGGTGGCTCGGGCAAACCCTGCCTCGCTACTAAACAGGAATCCAGAAGCCCGACAAGTCACAAAGACACCTATCCCAAATGTGGGGCCAGTGGAGCAAGCCGTGGTGATAGCGCCGAAGAAGCGTTTAAGGGACCCTATGTGATTCATGAGGAAGGTCCGAAACGTCACAAGGCTCCAAGTGGTGGGCGCGCCAGTCAGCGGGAAATCTTGCGCGGTTTGGCAGGCTTCAAGTAGGCTCATATCGTCATCGCCCAGTGGGTCTGCGGGGAGACTCGACTGCAGCATAAACTTCATTCGCCAGGACCATGCTGAGGTCGTAGCTTCTGCCTAATTTGGTTTGGGTCTCATCCTGATCTGGCACCCGTACCCATCGGCACGTTTCCATCCACCTGCCTGCAAAGCTACGCAGTGGCCGCCCGAGCAGGTGCTGCATCGTGGGACCAGGTGGCATAAGTAGCCGAGGGACCCCGCCTGTCAGATCGAAGCGGCACGCCTCCGAGTACCGACATGCGTATAGAATGGCAGCAATCTCAGGAGGGAGGCGCATGGATGAACAGAGCGAGAGGTTGATAGCCGGTCCGACAATGGCCTTCAGCCCGGCGGCCTGCATGACTGTCTCGGCTTGCTTCGGTTTGACGATGCTCATACAGAGAATCGAATCCAGCATCGAGACCGCTGAGAACAACACTTCTGACGCTCCAGAGGAACGGCGGGGCTTGCCCCAAGAGGGCATCTCGCCTTGCCCCTTTTTCCACGGGCCGGAACTTTGTTCCGTTTGCCGCAAAAGGGCCGCAGGCAAGGTGGCTGGCGTGTGGAGGTCGGCAGGGACCGCATTGACCACAAATCTTTTGCTCCAACAACTCCGTGACGAAGTGGTAATTGGGCCGCGATCCTCCAGCGGGCTGTCTGTGGTCGCCAATCATGACATCGAGTGCATGCTTGATGTGCGCAAGGATGGTGTTGGAACCCGGTGTGCCCAATTGCTGGGCTTCATCTCGGAGGAGCAACTCAACATCCTTTAGACGGTTAATGAGCTGCGAGTAGGGAAAGCTAAGCCTTGCCACAATCGTACCATGCGTCGTGGCTACAAGTAGCCCCCGGTACAAATCGTGCACATCAAAGGGGAGCTTATGTGTGTCCTTCTCCTTGTTACCCGGTATGCGAACGATGCGGCTGCGAACAAATTCATTGCTAGCAGTCGTGAGCCTATCAACCGCCTCGACATAGGCACGAACCGATTCATTGCCATGAGCGGTGTACAGGGTGAGCCGGTTCGTCAGGCACGCAAGAAGAACTCCTAAAAACGCGCAGGATCGTGTCTTCCCGCTGCCAGGCGCCCCCGTTATGAATACAGAAGTACGATTAGCGGCCAGGCCGTACGAGCACGCTCCCAGCAGCGCTGCCAGGTGTCCATCCGCCCCCCAAAAGGTATCACATAGGCACGTAAGGAAGGCGGGACCAACTGCGAGCGCAAAGATGCTGGCGCGAGTCCTCGGATCGTGCTCGTTACTCAACGAGTCCTGGGACATGCGTAGACGCTCCGCATGCCACAGCGCAGGAGTCCGGGCGTCCTCCTGGCCGGGCAGCGGAGAGTCAGGCAGCGTGGCTAACACGCCACTCAGCAGCGTCGGCGTCCATTCTTTGCGATAGGTTTGTTCCTCCGCAAGCCAAAGGTTAAGGATGCTTTGCAAGGTGTTGGAAGCCCCCGGACCCGCAGTAGGCGATGCCTGCGCAGCTTGCGTTGCGTGCTTGCCTCTGAAGACTTGGCAGACCTCCGGGTGAATGAGCTGTGCCCATGTGTCGTGCCAGTTCCCTCTCACCACCAGCCCGATAATGAGGACAAGCACTAGATCCGTGAGAAAGCCCGGCAACCAATGTGGCTGCCGGATGGCATCAAGAGGCGAGTCTTCTAGCGGAACGCCCAATGCAACATGTTGCCTTTCCCTAGGCATGTGTAACAGGGCATCCCAAAGCGGGGTAGAGGCTCCTCCGGGCAGAACTTCAAGCTGGCTGACTCTCGGCAATGAGGGTCGTTGCGCGAATTGGTTGTGCTGTTCATCAGTCAAGAGCAGGGCAATGGTTATATTGACTGGCTGCATGGCCTTACTTTCGCCAGGGCCGGTGGAAAGCTTCTTCGGGGCAAGGAGCTCGATAAACATGCCTGGGTAGGCCACATCTCCCTTGTCTTCTCTCAAGGTGACCAGCAAAGCAGTGCCCTTGGCCGGCACTTTACCAGCAACAGCAAACCACTTTGTAGCCCAGTCAGGGACATCCGCCAACTCCGGTGTAAGGAGCATGACCGACGCTCGTGGGTAAACTCGATGGAGAAGGCAGATCGGCCACGTATGCGTGCCGGGCTTTATCGCCACAGGGGCGGCGGCCCGCTTGACCGCAGCTTGCTCTGGGTAGTGATACTGTTCCGAGGGCTCCTCCTCGATTTCTGCTTCCGAGGCCATGGCTAAAAACTGATAACCCAGCATGTCAACCAGGCGTTCTAACGACAGGTGGGGGAGCCACATACCCAAAACAAGCTTCATCGTGGGACCAAGTTCATGATACGGGGCCGGCAAATCAGCCAGATGCGGCTTGGCATCCGTCAGGAGGACTTGGGCACAGTCAGCACGGAGATTGGCAATGCTCCGGTTCTCAGCGGAAGGTATCCGGAGAAAAGCCTCCAGATCGGGGCGTTTGATTTGCCGTCCCAGCACGGAGTTGATGAAAGTTTTAGACTTATCCGAAAGCTGGACAGAGCCACACGCAACCCCCATCAAACCTGCCCACACTGTGCGATCCATCCGGGGGTCGGCCAGACCACTAATCTTTTTAGTCAATTCCTTATGCACATAATCCCCCGGCGTGAGCTGGAATAGCTCCTCACTTTGGACAAAGTGACCATAAGAGTGTCCACCACTGCCAAGTGACTCAGGTCCAGTGAAGTAGTAGAGACGCGCTCCCGCGCCAATCGCTTGCATCCTTGCTGCCTGGCTGGGCCGGAAGATACAAAGCTGGTCGCTCTCATGATGGACAAGACTAACAGCGTGCCGCAATTCCGAACCCAGGATATATTGCAGCATGGCCCGTGGCATGGCAATGCCGCCCAAACGTGCCTTGATGTGGACAAAATCGCCCTTGCAGTCAGGAAGCTTTTGGCGCTCATGCCAAGCGATAGCCACAGCAGCGCCCGTATACGACCCAGCAGAGAAACCCGTAACGCACAGTTTGCACTCGCCAGCTCTCCCCGCGGCGAGGCCCACATGCAGAGCGGTCAGCGCAGCAGTATGTGGCATGTGCAAGTGAGCTAGGGCCGGGCACATTGTCAGGGAGGCTTCTACCGAGCTGATTCTAGCACGAACCGCCGCTGGCAGACCGCATCCTTCGACCTGAGGGTACAGAGCACGTGCCCACAGCTGGGCGGCTTGGGGCAGGAGCAGCAGTGCATGTGCGGCATTGCCGCTGGTCGAAAGCAACAACGGGCGTTGTGTGTCCTCATATCGGACTTTTTTGCCCTGGTTGTCCCGGACTGTTTCCATTTCTAAGCCAGTGAGTGCATAGGAATTGGCTGTGTGAATGATGCTACCCGACACAGTGGAGGGCGCATTCTCGGCCTTCCCATGCATCCCGCTGATGAAGAGCGACCGACATTCCCCTGAGGGGGTTAGGTGAGGCTTTGGGGGCGGGTACTGGTAGGCAGGAAAGGCAAAGGCTGCCAGGGCTTGTTGCACACGCATGGCAAGTCCATCATCCCAGTATTGACTGAGGCCCAGCGGCGTGACCTTTATGTCTGCAGCAAAGAGAGGCCACGGCAGATCCACCTGGGCCAGCCAAGCATGCGCAGCGGCAGCAAGAAGAGCAAGCGGCCCAGTTGGGGTATTGGGTCGACTGCGCCATTTCGGGGTGGCCCTCCAGGAAGATAGGGCATCTTTCTTCCAAAACATGAGGACTCCAGGGAAGAGCTGGAGCCGCACTGGTCCACTGCCCTTTTTCCCAACAGAGGCCCACAGAGGGACGGTGTCCCCGTTGCCCCAGACCGACTCGGGCAGAGTAGGCAGCCGTACCACACTCCCCCACTGCGGCAAGATGCTTTTGCCTTTGGCACCATATCCATGCACAAAAGGAGGGGGTATAACCTCGGCGTATCGGTTCGCCATGAATAAGTCAGGACCAGGTAGGATTGCCAAACGGGAGCGCGGGCCGCCGTAACCCATGAGCAAGGGAAGAAATCCCTGTTCATATGGGCCTTGTCCCCATGTTCTGACCCCTCTGACCTGCCTGACTGGGGAGGCGCCAAACTGGATGTCTGGCTCTGGCCGGCCAGCAGTAAGGTCGGCCGTTTTCCACGCAACCTCATGTATGTATCTTCCTAAAAGTGCCCACGCAAACACAAAGTCAGAGTGCTTGTGAGCAGTGGTTCCGGCAAGAGGGGTGTTGCGTAGACATTGCCGATAATGGATCTGGTCCAACGGCACCTGCTCATGCATACCAGGCAATGGAGTGGGCACTTCACTGGGCATGATGACTAGTTGCAGGGCTCGGCTCAACGCAGTACCAATGGAGGTCACCGCACTAGCGACGTTGCTAGGGATGCAAAAGCGAGGGGGCCGGGGAGTTTTGCCGTCCGGAGCATTCGGGTAGAAGATGACCAATCCCCCATTTGCTTCAAGCTGATCCTCGGACGCACAAACCATGCCAATTGAGTTTGGCGATCGGGCCCCACACGGTATGGACCCGTCCGGCGAGCAACTCCACGGCGAGGCTGGAAGCGAGCCACAGGGCTGTGTCTCGTCCGTCTCGACTTCCATGCTGCCCAGTGACTCCGTCGAGAGGGTATTGGGCAGTAGATCGAGGACTGCAAACCTTCGCAGCTCTTCTGCTTCCCACCTGGCAGTGAACAAGGTGTCATGGTCAAGCAACATCAAGACCACCCCTGGCGCAAGGACTCTGAGGACTGCCAGAATTTCGGGCCCCGCCCACGTAAAGTGCACAGAAGCTAACCCCGCTTCCTTGGTGTTTACCAAGATGGGAAACCACCTCTCTTTAAACGGGCCTTCCCACTGCATGCGTGCTACCAAATGCCGGACAAAGTAGGGGAAATGCGGAATAGACAAGAAGCAGCGACTGTCCGTGACTAAGAGCAGGACATGGGCTCCTGCGGACTCAGCAGCCCGGAGCTGTGGAAGTAGGCAGCCGAGTAGTGCAGTGTAGTCGATCTCTGGGTGGAGACCTTGCACAGGAGGCAATACAGCGTCACCGGCGTGTCCGGTGGGTCGCTGTCTCCCGGAGCTTGTGCCGTCCACGCTCCTCCAAATCGACGAGCAATCCACGTCATCCAGCCTGTCGACGCCCAGCGCCGTTTTCCTCTCCGTGTTGGCGCTGACGATCCCGGCGTGGGGCCGGATGGCTCCCGAGGATCGACTCCCATGGTCGATTGGTCCACATGGTCCGGCAGCAAATTCCGAACCGGTCTCATGGCCTTGCCCTTTTCCTTGGATTTGATCTTCGGCGTCGGCTTCATCAGCACCATAGCGGGTTCCTTGGCTGGAGCCTCTGACATCGAAGGATCCGTTTGGAATTCCCTCACCCCAGTGTGGGACGACGGTGCCTCCGCCGCTTCCGTCTCTTCCATGATGTACTCTATCGAAGGAGATGAGGTCGAAGGGTCCAGCCTTGCCGAATCCCCTTCCGGGTCCAGATCCATCTCGTCCCCTCCAGTGGACTCCGCCTCGGCATACGTTGCCTGGAGCTCCTCTCGGAGATTCTGTGGAAGCTCTATGCCGTGCTGCGCGGCGTTGGCCTCCAACAGTATCAATCTCCTGCGTCTCGCCCCCTGGCGCATGCCTTCCAACTCTTGAATGCTCCGTTGCATCGTGGCACTCGGATCCATAGCGGCGGTCTCCTATCTGTCCTACTCTAGGAAAACTTCGCCTCTTTGAGCAATCCAAGCTGCCAGTCTCAACTTCATCAGGGAAATCCTCTAAGCAAGCACGACAGACAACTGTTTCCCTACCATGCTCATGCACAAGACGCTCAACTGCTGGTGTGGTGCTGTTGTCCTGTTGCTTGTGTGAGATAACGCTGTTGTCTTCACTAAAAATCAAGCGTTCATCCCTATCAAGCTCACGAACAACTGGCGTATCCACATGACTGAAAAATTGAAGTTGATCCCTCGCAGAGCCGGAAACGTCACCGACTGTCCTTAGTCTGTCCTTAGCTTCGCCTTGGTCCAGGTCAACATGTTCGTGGCTCGTCTGAAACTCGCAATCAACTACCTCATCAAGACATGAAACATCCAGCAATTCGGGGTTTTCGGGCTCAACACACACTCTCGCAGAGCTGCGATGACCTCGATTCGAAGTCGAACGATGAAAATCACGACTCGAAGACGACTTGCGAGACCGACTTCGACGAAACTGTTCCGTTTTGGCGATCAAATCCTGCGGTTTCAGCGCTAAAGGATGGTCATTCCGAACTGACGCAAGCCAACTAACTGAAGCAAACATGGTTGGTCTCAGCGTTACGCCGTGCTTTCGGACGGTAATTACGCCCTGCTGGCCGCACATTGCTGGCTCCCAACCTCCATTCTGACAAAGCAAGTTGATGTTCAGCAAATTGTGCTTGATCTGATCGGAAATGACGGCTTCAAACCTAGCCCTACACATGTACACAGCGTCACCCTCATGCTCAGAACTGCTCTTCAGTGATGCTGATGTGGTGGTTTCAAAGCAAACTTCCACCAAAACATGTGTCGATCCGCCAATCTCAACGGAATCTCCTGTCGCAGTCTCCGCATACGACTTCTGGCGTCCTTCAAGCCATGCAAGGACCTTCACATGATCACTCTCAAGCGTCTCTCTCGTGATGATGTGGAACGAACTACCAGAGTCAATCAACCAGTAAACGCGATCATCTGAAGGAAAACTAACCACCTGGTTCGTGAGCATCATACCGAAGTGATATCCTTCCAGAAACGTCTTGATTGATGACTGTGCTTTTCCACTGCCTTTGGTTGTGGGCTGCGCTGCTGCTTTCGCCGATGCAGACGATGGAGACGACGGTGCCTCTGGCTGCGTCGTAACGGCCTGGCTCGTCGCCGCTGCGGCTTTGTCCTTCGGAGGTGCCCAGCAGTCGCGTGCCCAGTGTCCAGTCTTCCCGCAGTTCCGGCAGACATCCGTCTTCTTCGCCTCTCTGCTCTTGCTTCGAGCTTTGTCCCCTTTTCCGCTTCGCTCACCTTTCCTGTCCTTTCCTTTCGCTTTGCCGCCCTTCAGTCCCTTTTCTCCTTTCTCGCCTTTGTTGCCCTTGTTGCCCTTGGAGCCTTTGTTGCCCTTGTCTCTGTCGCCCTTTTCGCCCTTACCGCCCTTGAAAGCATTCGCATACCCGGATGCTCCTTCTCTCTGGAAGTCCATCACACGAAGCTGCTCGTCGTAGAACTGTAAACCAGTCATCAGCTCACCCATGCTCTTTGTTGAGTGATGGAGGAGCAGGTATCTCTTGGTCTCAGAATCCAAGTGCTTCATCAAGCACAGGACTCCCTCTTGTTCTCCGATGAGCAACTCCGGGAAGCGATGCTTCACCTGCGCCTCGAACTTGAGAAGCTCGGTGGTGTACCACCTGGCGACATCAAGTGGTCGCTTGAGATGCTTTGGTGGCACCAGGCCTAACGCCTGTTCGCGGAGGGCCTGTCCTTCCACTCTGGAGCGAACTGACAATTCGTTGTTCAACGAGCGCCAGAGTTCGTATCCGGCACTTGCTCCCATTTGTTTCACCTCGATGAGATGCACCAAATCTTGCCCACGTTGGAACTTGCTCATGGACTGACGAAGCAAAAACCAAAGTTTGGTTGACCGGGCTGCTTTCCCGGCTTCAAGCCTCACTTGCAAGACTTCCACATTGCTACTGATCGCTTCTTGCAATTCCGTAGCGTAGCGGTCGTCGAGCAAACAAAGCCAACTCGTAAGTTCGTCTCTGTAGGCTGTCCAAACTCGGATTTCAGCATGTCTGCTCGTCATGGACGCATAGTTCAGCTGAGGCAACTGTGGAATGTAACCCTCTGCTCTCTTGTTTCGTACACCAGAGTCTACTTCCATATCCACAGGGGTCGATGCATTCGCAGATGATGCTGAGGGGTTTCCTCCAGGGGTAGGACTCGTCGACGATGAAGTTGTAGCTGTTGCATTTTGTGCATTTGCAGCATTCGCACTTGCAAGCTGCAATGCCTGCGTCAGCATGGCACTCATCTGTTGAAGTTGAGCTGCCTGCTGTCGGATCTGCTCGTCCTGTGCTTGCAGCATTGCTCTTGTGAACTCCATCTGTTGAGCTACTCCAGGTGCAACGGGCAACTGCATATTCGGAACTTGAAGGGGTTCTTGTGGTGCCGTCTGAGGGGGTGTTCCCATCTGGTAGAACTGAGGTCCAAACGAAGGCACAGCCCCGACTGGTGGCTGATGGCCTGCTCCAGTCGTAGCTGTCCACTGCCTTGGGTCTACTCCGCGTGGAACTGAAGCTGGTCGCGCTGGCAAAGACCTTCCACGTTCTCTTCTCCCACGGGCACTTGGTGACCTTGCACCAGAAAGCCCTGTGGAACTCAGGCTGCTTGCACTGCGGCCTCTCGGAGAACGGTCTCGTCCAGGTACACGTTCTTCACCATTGTCCATGCTGGAGCACGAAGCTCCGCTACCACGTTGAAACTCGTGGCACAGCTACGGGGCCTAAGGGACCTCAGGTCAAGACTACACTCAACCCTCACAGCACGAAGTGCGGACTCTTTTCACTGCGCTGTTCACAGCTTCTCGAGCTCCGCTCGTCTTGAGCCAATGCGAGCACGGCTCTCCAGCTTCAAACACTGTCTGCCAGACATGGGAAAACAAAGGTACTTCAGGTGAAAACACTCAGCCATGGAACTTCTACTCCTAAACACTGTGGGAGGTTCCTAGCACCTCTTAGGTGGCTTGAGTCACTTCTGCTCACCAAATATGAGGTCACAAACAGGAAACGACTTCCGACAAACGAGTTTCGAGAAAACGAACAGAAAACGGTTCTTCCCACTCAAAACAAGGTCTCACCAAGCCCACTGCCTGACATGTCCTCGTGCCTATGCTTCACACTCATAGCAGACAACTCAAGTGCACATCACGTGTCAACTGGGAAACTACGGTCACATATATCAACTGACCACACTTTCGTCCGGATGTCGTATGAAAATGTCCACAAGCGCGGACACGGTCTCCAACACGTCCTTAGGTCGCACCTCAACGACTGTTGGGCCCATCTCTATCAAAGCTTGTGCACCGTCCTCGACCGATGCAAAATCAGCAGCATGTCCTGACGCCATGGTCTGACGAAGTGCGGACTCTTTTCACTGCGCTGTTCACAGATTCTCGAGCTCCGCTCGTCTTGAGCCAATGCGAGCCGGCTCTCCAGCTTCAAACACTGTTGCCAGACATGGGAAAACAAAGGTACTTCAGGTGAAAACACTCAGCCATGGAACTTCTATCCTAAACACTGTGGGTAGGTTCTTCTAGCACCTCTTAGGTGCTCTGCTGAGCTCTGTGCAGACCTAGACTGGCTTGAGTCACTTCTGGTCACCAAATACCAGGTCACAAACAGGAAACGAGTTCCGACAAACGATTTTCGAGAAAACGAACAGAAAACGGTTCTTCCCACTTAAAACCAACTGTCGCAGTCCTCGTCGTCGTCGCAGTCGTAGTCGTGTAGTCGAGCAGGCGAGTCGTCGAGTAGTCGAGCAGTCGAGTAGTCGAGTGGTCGAGTAGTCGAGTAGTCAAGTGGTCGAGTAGTCGAGTAGTCGAGTAGTCGAAGTCGAGCAGTCGAGTAGTCGAGTAGTCGAGTAGTCGAGTAGTCGAGTAGTCGAGTCGTCGAGTAGTCGATTAGTCGAGTATTCGAGCAGTCGAGTTGTCGGAGACGTAAAGTATTGGCAGAACGTTTGCATGGCGTGGTGGTCTCGCTTCCTTGGCCTTGTCCATCCTCTTGCCTCCATCCTGTTTGCAAGCATCTGCGCCAGAGCGCAATTTCTAGCCGCCCATCTGAGCATTGCTGTGGGCACACCATCAAACTTACGAGCTCTCAAGAAGTCATGTACCTGGCTCTTGGCGAGAAGTTCGGTGAGGCAGCAGATTCTGCAACGCTTCAGAGTGCAGGCGTCATGACGCACCCTTTCACCCATGCACTCGACCGAAGAAATTTCCAAAAGATAACGTTCACCCATTGTATTCAATGATATATCCTAAGAATTCGAAGAATAATTTCGCTAGCAACGTTTAGATCAAGTGTCAAACCCTCGCATTCACCGCGAAGATAACCTTGAATTACGATCTCAAGGAGTAAATGACTTCCTTTGTGCTCAAAAAGTTTCTTGAGGCTCGCAAGCCGCGGATGACATACATCAACGTAATACTTTACATTCATTCACTTATCACATGCAACATTTTTCATTCCCAAGGCCCACGCCCCAAATACGAAACCCCTACAGAATACAGGTCCTGCTATTCTCTTTGACGCGTGAAGTACCGATTGCTTATTCGCACATTTTGCGGCCAAAATGGAATTCCATACAAGGCTGGCTCTCAAGCATGTTCTTCAGCTGGAAGCCGAATATTTTGCAATAGGAAGTTTTTGAGAAAAGTCATGTACGTTGACATTGACAGCTCCTGTCAATTCGAGATAAAGCAAACCCT
The DNA here is from genome assembly GCA_905221605.1 of Symbiodinium natans. Taxonomy (NCBI): domain Eukaryota; class Dinophyceae; order Suessiales; family Symbiodiniaceae; genus Symbiodinium; species Symbiodinium natans. The sequence goes on along the minus strand of CAJNDS010000461.1, from coordinate 67,210 downwards.
TTTGTCGCTGTCCAATTCCCCCCAAATTCAGGAGAGGGAGAGTTGCGGCTGTGAGGGTTGAGTGTAGTCTTGACCTGAGGTCCCTTACGTCCCGTAGCTGTGCCACGAGTTTCAACGTGGCAGTCCAGCATGGACAATGGTGAAGAACATGTACCTGGACGAGACCGTTCTCCGAGAGGCCGCAGTGCAAGCCTGAGTTCCAAGGTCTTTACCAACACGACCAGCTTCAGTTCCACGCGGAGTAGACCCAAGGCAGTGGACAGCTACGACTGGAGCAGGCCATCAGCCACCAGTTGGGGCTGTGCCTTTGTTTGGACCTCAGTTCCACCAGATGGGAATATCCCCTCAGACAGCACCACAAGAGCCCCTTCAAGTTCCGAATATGCAGTTGCCCCTTGCATCTGGAGTACTCAACAGATGGAGTTCACAAGAGCAATGCTGCAAGCACAGGATGAGCAGATCCGACAGCAGGCAGCTCAACTTCAACAGATGAGTGCCATGCTGACGCAGGCATTGCAGCTTGCAAGTGCGAATGCTGCAAATGCACAAAATGCAACAGCTACAACTTCATCGTCGACGAGTCCTACACCTGGAGGAGACCCCTCAGCAGCACCTGCGAATGCATCGACTCCTGTGGACATGGAAGTAGACTCTAGTGTACGAAACAAGAGAGCAGAGGGTTACATTCCACAGTTGCCTCAGCTGAACTATGCGTCCATGACGAGCAGACATGCTGAAATCCGAGTTTGGACAGCCTACAGAGACGAACTCACGAGTTGGCTTTGTTTCCGCTACGCTACGGAATTGCAAGAAGCGATCAGTAGCAATGTGGAAGTCTTGCAAGTGAGGCTTGAAGCCGGGAAAGCAGCCCGGTCAACCAAACTTTGGTTTTTGCTTCGTCAGTCCATGAGCAAGTTCCAACGTGGGCAAGATTTGGTGCATCTCATCGAGGTGAAACAAATGGGAGCAAGTGCCGGATACGAACTCTGGCGCTCGTTGAACAACGAATTGTCAGTTCGCTCCAGAGTGGAGGGACAGGCCCTCCGCGAACAGGCGTTAGGCCTGGTGCCACCAAAGCATCTCAAGCGACCACTTGATGTCGCCAGGTGGTACACCACCGAGCTTCTCAAGTTCGAGGCGCAGGTGAAGCATCGCTTCCCGGAGTTGCTCATAGGAGAACAAGAAGGAGTCCTGTGCCTGATGAAGCACTTGGATTCTGAGACCAAGAGATATCTGCTCCTCCATCACTCAACAAAGAGCATGGGTGAGCTGATGACTGGTTTGCAGTTTTACGACGAGCAGCTTCGTGTGATGGACTTCCAGAGAGAAGGAGCATCCGGGTATGCGAATGCCTTCAAGGGTGGCAAGGGCGGAAAGGGCGACAGAGACAAGAGCAACAAAGGCTCCAAGGGCAACAAGGGCAGCAAAGGCGAGAAAGGAGAAAAGGGACTGAAGGGTGGCAAAGCGAAAGGAAAGGATAAGAAAGGTGACCAAAGCGGAAAAGGGGACAAAGCTCGAAGCAAGAGCAGAGAGGCGAAGAAGACGGATGTCTGCCGGAACTGCGGGAAGACTGGACACTGGGCACGCGACTGCTGGGCACCTCCGAAGGACAAAGCCGCAGCGGCAACGAACCAGGCCGTTACGACGCAGCCAGAAGCACCATCATCTTCATCGTCTACTTCGGCCAAAGCAGCAGCACAGCCCACAACCAAGGGCAGTGGAAAAGCACAGTCATCAATCAAGACGTTTCTGGAGGGATATCACTTTGGTATGATGCTCACGAACCAGGTGGTTAGTTTTCCTTCAGATGATCGCGTTTACTGGTTGATTGACTCTGGTAGTTCGTTCCACATCATCACGAGAGAGACGCTTGAGAGTGATCATGTGAAGGTCCTTGCATGGCTTGAAGGACGCCCGAAGTCGTATGCGGAGACTGCGACAGGAGATTCCGTTGAGATTGGCGGATCGACACATGTTTTAGTGGAAGTTTGCTTTGAAACCACCACCCCAGCATCATCGAAGAGCAGTTCTGAGCATGAGGGTGACGCTGTGTACATGTGTAGGGCTAGGTTTGAAGCCGTCATTTCCGATCAGATCAAGTACAATTTGCTGAACATCAACTTGCTTTGTCAGAATGGAGGTTGGGAGCCAGCGATGTACGACCAGCAGGGCGTAATTACCGTGCGAAAGCACGGCGTAACGCTGAGACCAACCATGTTTGCTTCAGTTAGTTGGCTTGCGTCAGTTCGGAATGACCATCCTTTAGCGCTGAAACCGCAGGATTTGATCGCCAAAACGGAACAGTTTCGTCGAAGTCGGTCTCGCAAATCGTCTTCGAGTCGTGATTTTCATCGTTCGACTTCGAATCGAGGTCATCGCAGCTCTGCGAGAGTGTGTGTTGAGCCCGAAAACCCCGAATTGCTGGATGTTTCATGTCTTGATGAGGTAGTTGATTGCGAGCTTCAGACGAGCCACGAACATGTTGACCTGGACCAAGGCGAAGCTAAGGACAGACTAAGGACAGTTGGTGACGTTTCCGGCTCTGCGAGGGATCAACTTCAATTTTTCAGTCATGTGGATACGCCAGTTGTTCGTGAGCTTGATAGGGATGAGCGCTTGATTTTCAGTGAAGACAACAGCGTTATCTCACACAAGCAACAGGACAACAGCACCACACCAGCAGTCGAGTGGCTTGTATTTGAAAATGACAGCAGCGTTATCTCACACAAGCAACAGGACAACAGCACCACACCAGCAGTTGAGCATCTTGTACATGAGCATGGTAGGGAAACAGTTGTCTGTCGTGCTTGCTTGGAGGATTTCCCTGATGAGGTTGAGAATGGCAGCTTGGATTGCTCAAAGAGGCGAAGTTTTCCTAGAGCAGGACAGATAGGAGACCGCCGCTATGGATCCGAGTGCCACGATGCAACAGAGCATTCAACAGTTGGAAGGCATGCGCCAGGGGGCGAGACGCAGGAGACTGATATTGCTGGAAGCCCACGCCGCGCAGCACGGCATAGAGCTTCCACAGGATCTCCGAGAGGAGCTCCAGGCAACGTATGCCGAGGCGGAGTCCACTGGAGGGGACGAGATGGATCTGGACCCGGAAGGGGATTCGGCAAGGCTGGACCCTTCGACCTCATCTCCTTCGATAGAGTACATCATGGAAGAGACGGAAGCGGCGGAGGCACCGTCGTCCCACACTGGGGTGAGGGAATTCCAAACGGATCCTTCGATGTCAGAGGCTCCAGCCAAGGGACCCGCTATGGTGCTGATGAAGCCGACGCCGAAGATCAAATCCCAGGAAAAAGCCAAGGCCGAGAGACCGGTGCGGAATTTGCTGCCGGACCATGTGGATCAATCGACCATGGGAGTCGATCCTCGGGAGCCATCCGGCCCCACGCCGGCATCGTCAGCGCCAACACGGAGAGGAAAACGGCGTTGGGCGTCGACAGGCTGGATGACGTGGATTGCTCGTCGATTTGGAGGAGCTTGGACGGCACAAGCTTCGGGAGCCAGCGACCCACCGGATACGCCGGTGACGCTGTTTTGCCTCCTGTGCCAGAAGTATGTCACCGAAGCCCATTTGATGAGCGAGCCACACGAGGCCAGCAGTGTACACGGAGCACCGCCGGGGCCCCGAGCCCAGGCATGCGAAGAGCACTCTCCGAGTGACACCTCCCTGGCGGGAATCACTTTCCAACCTGGGCTATCATGGTCCGTATCTGCAGCTGCATCTGAGCACACCAGGCCACACCTCAGAAGGGCTGCAAGCCCTCGGACCTTTGAGGGAGAGCTTCCTGCGGATGCAGGTGAAGGACCATGCCCAACTGCCGGTCAGCTTGACACCCCCGAAAGCCACCAGCGACCTCTCCAGCACGGTGATGAGGATGGCAGAAACGATGGAAACAGGAGAAGCGGGGACATTGGCACCGGCAGGAAGGCCATTCAACACAATGAGCCTTCGCGCTCAGCTCGAGGCGGGGGTCCTCACGGGCCAACAATACGAGGACCGGCGCCGAGCAAGGTCGCAGGACATACAGGCTGCGAGGTCGGTCGCGCCAAGGCTGGCACTCCCGATACCTCCGCCTCCTCCAGTTCCGCGGCCCGAGCGCACGCCCGAAACCCCAATTCCGTGGAGTGGCGCGCCGTCGCCTGCATTCATGGAACTTATCAGGCGCCGCCGAGATCGCCAAGAGCGCGATCGTTCTCGCTCCCCGTCTCCCTGAAAGGGAGTACGGAGAAGATCAATCCAATCCTTGCAGCTTTGTCCCAAGACGAGAGAAAAGAGCCCGATACGCGACAGCCACAACAGCAGTTTGAGTTAGTCACTGAAGAAGGAATTATTGGTGACAATGTGCGTAGTAAACAGGCAGAGCTTCAGCACCACATGCAGGGACACGTACCATACATGTCTGACTGTGAGTTTTGCCAGCGCACTAGAGGGACCACTCCAGCCCGAAAGCGTAGTGACCTGAACCCGAGAGAGTTTCAGCTTGACCAGTGCTTCTTTCGCAAGCTTGCATTCATCGTACTGGTTCATACCATGAGCTTTGCGATTGCAGTTTGCTTTAGACCTGAGGGAGAGAGCGCAGCAACAACAGCAGAGCATTTGCATCGCTGGGTCAGGCACTTTGGTGTGAAACAGCCGCATTTCATGTCTGATGCAGAGGGACTCACGAAGAACATCGCAGCGAGGCTCGCTGATCTTTGTGAGGGTACTGAGGACAGCTTTGCACCCGAAAGGCATGCACCAGCAGCAGAACGTGCCATTAGGACCCTGAAAGGAATCGTAGCAACACATGAGCTTGAGTTGCGTGAACATGGCGTTGTTTTGGATGCTGAGTGTGCGGATGTTTTCGACCTTTTGTTTCAATACGCAGCACACACGCACAACAGGTTTTCAGTTTCTGTAGGGTCGACCATGACACCCATGCAGAAGATCCGCGGAGATCGCGTGCGACCGCAAGTCACGTATCCGTTCGGTGCGGTAGCATACGCTAAAATAACGCGGGCCAGAAGACCTGATGCGGATGCCAAGTATGCTCGAGGGATCTACTTGGGACCAGTGCTTGGGAGCACAGGTCATGCCATGGAAATCCGCTTGGATAGTGGGGAGACGAAACGGGTGATCGCGCCCGGACTCAAATTGCTCTACCCGTTGCGTTTCGACGCAAATCTTCTGCCCGGTGCAAAGGCCCTAGATGGCTTCGTGCCCCCGCCTGAAGCACCGAAGACCAAAGAGCTGTTTCTCCCATATGTTCCAGGTGGAGGTCCTCCCATAGACTGGGTGAGACAACATGGTGTTACACCCAAGTGCCCCGGATGCCAGGAAGGCGTCAGCTCGAGCAGGCATTCCCAAAAGTGTGTGAAGAGATACCAAAAATGGTTGCGTGATTCCATCGATGATGCTCTGGAGGCATGAGATGAAGGACCGAAGGTCGACCGAAGACCTGAGGAGCTAATTGGGGAAGACCCATACGATGATGACGAGCAAATGAAGCCGAACAAGCGAACACGCTTTGGAGGAGAGGAGGTCCGAGCGTTTGATCCTGAGCAAGCAGGAGTCGGAGACCTGGAGATCCCGGAGATGTCAGCACCGGATGCTGACTGGAACGTATCCGAATACCAGCCGTCCGAGGCTGAGGATGAGGATATGGGAGACGCTCCAGAGCATCCCCAGACATTCCATGAGGGGGTCCCAGTCCGATACCTGGAGGAATTGCTCGAGAACGCCCACTACACACCACAACCACTCTCTTGTTGTGACCACTACGACGTCGAAGCGGCATGTCACCTACTGGTTGGTCGGTCGAGCGTGGAGAAGTTCCCGTATGTTTGCTTGAACACAACAACACAACGACAGCACCACAAGCAACAGCAGTCGGTCGAGCGTGAAACAGTTGAGTTGTTGAATCTCCAGGACCACCCATGTGTATGTTCTTCAGTTAAAGAGAAAAAGGAAGATGAGTCCGCAGGGGCGTACATGAGAATCCAAGACAGGACTCTGTGGGTGAATCGACCTCGAGCCAGCTACGACGACCTGGAAGGTTTTCAGCTGGATCCTGAAGAGACATGGCAAGGAATCAAGAAAGAGGTGAACGCGCTCGATAGTCTGAAAGTTGGTTATGCAAGATCAAAGAGCGAGATAGATGAGTACCGCAAAGCCAACCCAAACTGTCGGACGGTCAAGTCCCGATGGGTCCTCACTCAGAAGGCCCCAGGACTAGTCCGAGCAAGGATAGTCGCTAAGGATTTTGCTCATGGCCGACCATCCGCACTCGATTTGGGGTTGAGTTCTAATACTGCGTCGGTGGAAGCCCTCAAGATCGTCCTTGCACGGGCGGCGAAGGGAAAGATGCGGGCTTACGGCCTCGACATCTCCACCGCGTTTCTCTTTGCGCAGGTAGTGGAACCCACCATTATCGAGTTGCCAAGTACATTCGCGCTCGAGAGCGGCGAAACCGCGTACTTGATACTAGAGAAAGCGCTCTACGGTTTGCGTTCCGCCAGCCTTAGCTGGCAGCGACACCTGAACAGGATCGTATCTGCACTAGGCTTACAAGCGAGTCCGCTTGAACCGACGCTTTTCAGCGGATGGGTCAACCTTGAATCCGGATGGGAGTATATCATCATGTTAGCGTACGTGGATGATTTGCTCATTGTGTCCTCTACCGAAAAAGGGTTCGAGTACGTCCACGAAGCCCTGAGTTCAGTCTTGAAAGTCAAAGTGACAGGGAGGCTGATCGAAGATGGGCAGATGGAATTCCTCGGCCGTTTAATCCGTTGGGATGGACGACAAATCATGCTTGGGGTGAAGCCTGAGTATGTGAAGTCGGTCTTTACATCTTTCGGATGGGACATATCCACCGCGAAAGCATCCTTGACGACACCCGACATCAGGAGTATGTACGATGAGGAGAGTGTTGAAGAGCCTTCGAAGGAGCTGTCGAGTGAGGCCGCCTCACGATTCCGAAGTTGCCTAGGGAAGATAGGATGGCTCTGTCAAACTCGCTCAGATATCACGTATTTTCACTCCATGTTGTCACGCGGACAAAGCATGCCACGGCAAGTCCATGAAGATGCACTTCGCAAGTTCCTGCGATGGTTAGCAGCGTTTCCGCTGTTAGATCAAATCTTCCCGCTCGGAGATGGTAAGACCAATGAGGGGGAGGATGCCAACCTGGTGGCCTATTGCGACAGCAATTGGGGCAGCGAGATGAGCGTAGCCCGGAAAAGCACCAGTGGCGGTGTGATCTACATCGCAGTGGACAGTACGTGGTACTGCATAAAGGGGTACAGCCGCCTGCAGAGCGTTGTCGCACTCAGCTCAGCAGAGGCAGAGTTGTTTGCCATCGCCGAGGCAGCGAAAGAGGTGGCAGGACTTGCGCAATTGACGGCGCATATCTGGGGCACCCTCCAGAAACCCCACCGCGTGTACACTGACTCTGCCTCAGCTAGGCAAATTGCCAGCATGGAGGGGCTACTCAGACGCATGCGGCATATAGACTTGAGGTTGTGCTTTATCCAAGACCGTGTCCATAGCGGCGAGTTAGCAGTAGAGGGAGTGGCCGGAACCGAGAATGTGAGCGATCTTCTCACAAAGAATTTAAATCGCCTCCAAACAGCAAAGCATACAGCAACCCTCGGACTAGAAGATGTGACCAGCATCGATTTCCGAGAGGTCCCGGCAGTCAGGTCTTGCTTGTTGCTGTCTGGAGTGCTAGATTCGATACTCGGGCCGGACAACCTCGAATATGAAGCTTTCTGTCGGCTATGCGAACTCGAGACTGAATATTCAACTTTGCTGATCGAGTTTTGCACGAGTTCACGTTCGAATCTGTACCTGCAAGGAAGTGTGCACCAAGTATTTGTCCTGCCGATTACTCAAGGGGTTGACGGAACCTCGAATGACACCGTGGAGCGGGTCATGTCTGCAATGAATGTTGCGAGAGAATGGGGGATGAAGGTTGTTTTCTGGAGCAGCACTCCTTGTACCGGAGGTAGCCCGTACCAACGGCGACACGAAGATCGGCCGGGCTATCAGGACCATCTACAAGCTTTATTCACGGTGCATCGCAAGCTCTGGCGGAGCTTCTTAGTGATGGTGAACCACCCGCAAGTGGGGTATGGGTCATAGAATGGCCGCAGAGGTGTGCCTACTGGGGATGGGCAAGCACCCGTTCGTTTGCAAAGCAACGAACCCATTACACTGGCGAAGTGCACGGCTGTGTTTCAGGCTTGGTAGGCAGAGATGGATTACCTATCCGAAAGATTTGGAAACTGATGTCGAACGATGAACAGTTTGTGCGAACAATGTCCGAAACATTTGCATGTACCTGCAAGGGAGATCATTCACGAAACTTTGATCTCAAAGCAACGCAGCACTATCCGCCAGCTTTCGCGGACGTCGCCCTGGAAAGCTTGCGACTGCGGTAATTCGCGCCCGCCCGTCCACCCCTGGCTTACCCGCCCACCCGCCCAGCCAGGTTACTTTGCGAGAGTTAGTCGACCTCCAGCGGTCTGAAGCAGTGCAGCGGTCTAGGACTGAGGAATGCGCCGGAATCCATGGCCCGGCGAGAAGCTTAGTTGGCTTTGCGTGGAGCTTAGTTGACGTGACCAACAGTGAAACTCTTGGTCATGAGGGGGAGTTGATATATGTGACTGGCTCAAGATCTCGGCTCAACCCCGGTGGGGTGCACAGGTAGCAGAGCGGTAGCTGTGTGAACCAGCCTCGAGTCCCCTAACTGTTTTGGGTACCAGGCCTGCTTTTTCACAGCCTTCATTTGAGCCATGTCCAGAGCACCTGTGCAGTCGAGATCCTCACTGCCAGCAAGTGATGGGTTGGAGTCATCTCACCCAACTTGCTCTGCAGAGAGCCAGAAAGAAGGCACGGCCCGACTGGAGGGCGAAGCAGCCCGGCTTGGGGAACTCTTCCCTTATGCGAGTCCTCTTACAGCCGGCTGTGGAGTTTCTCCAGCCTTGGAAGACCAGGTAAGATGCTCGAGCAGCCTGGCAAATCCAGAGCGAACTTGGGCCCATAGAGCCAATTGTGGTCCCAGCCAAGCAGGACTTTCCACCAAGCACTCTGCTTTCGCTGGCATCACAAGGGCCGGAAAGAGTGGCTGCTCCTCTCCGAGGACAGCAGCGTGTATTTTGTTCGCACCAGCAAATCCGGCAAAACAGTCCGAGCCGGACCCTGTGGGCAATGGAGATGCATGGAAGACCCAGCAGAGCTCCACGGGGGAACGGGAGGCGACCCGCCCGTGCAGTGGCTTCGCCTTTTGAACTTTAATTGCACTGGCTGTGGTAACATTCCAACCCATAACCTCAACTTCTTGCCCGGTCCTGGGAAAAGGCAACCAGCGATCTTGCATGGAGAGGATGGAAGACGCATCGAGCTCTACTGTGCCCTTTGTCTAGAAAGCTTCCTAGCGTGCACGTGGAGCTGGCCGAGTTTCGACCAAGCAGTTAGGAGACCGGTGTTTCTGGACTACGCTTCCCTTGCTGACTTGCGTCAGTTAGGTCACCAAGGTACGGAGCCCGTAGAACCTTTGCTGGCGCCGCTGTCTTCTGCAGCCAGCGCACATGGCTGGACCTTCCTTGAGGAAGGGTGTTCTCAGGATCTAGACTCCCCAGAAGAAGCAGGCAACAGTGATTGGCTAGTGTGTGGCTTTGAAGACTTGGAAGACGTCCCCTGGGAGGTCTGACCTAATCCGGCCCCAACCCACCCAAATTGCAGGAGTTATGTCCTGCCAGAATCAAGGGTGAGATGCTCACCCTCCGGAATCCCTTTGTCACGGGTGTAGCTTCTCCCCGTCCAATCAGCGACGGTCCTGTGAGTCCGTTCCCAAACTGAGAGTGCCATAGGGCACCACGGAGAATCTTGCATAGAATTGGATCATTTAATGATCGCATAAGGATGCAGGTTGTAAGAATGCAAGCAGAAGTGCTCAGTCCCGGCACGTACCCAGATCCATCCGTCGGAATATTTTCGCAGTTGTTCCGATGGACACCCTGCAGGACAGGCCGCCTCGATGCGGCTTTTGTTCAGCCTGACACCGGTTCGGCTCCTTTGCTCGGTCTGTGCAGCAGACCGCTGGACCGGGTTTTCGGGCTCAGGTGCTTGTGGGTCTTCCACAGGCCCAACACGGGGTTCTCGCAAACACAGCGCACGAAAGGATAACGTTAGAACCGCACCCTGAAGATCCTCACTGGTTGATGAGGGGAGGGAGGGCGCTGAGGTGTGGCAGGAACGGACGAGGATCCTAGTACGCCGACCGTATGAGGTTTAGGGCATTTCCCTGCATCAGTTTGGGGTTACCCGTGTTTGGCCTGTCGAGGATTTCCTTTGCGATTCCTGCAGGGTGCTGTTGTTTCTCTCCGGGTGGTGCAAGCCCATCTTGGAGGAAGCCTAGCGGCAGGCGTTGTTGTTAGGGACCAATGCTTGGCTGACGGACAGCCAGAGGCATCAGATTGTGGAGGTTAAAGGCTGTGGCTCGGTGCCTGAAAGCCTGCCCAACTGAGCTGCCCAAATCAACCAAGCCCTCCCTGCGTGCAAGTGGTATGGGCTCCTTGGAGCCGCTGAGGTTGAACCAGTTAGTAAGAGCGAGAAAGCTGGTTCCCCTCCCTGGTGAGTAAGTGCGAGAAAGCCAGGTCAGCAAACGGGGCTAACAGGAGCTCAGTGCTGCTGCGGCATGAGTTCCTGGGGCCTAGGTTAGTAAGGGCGAGAAAGCCTAGGCCTGTGCCGGAGGTTGGCGACTTTGCCAAGCCACTTGCGTTCAGTTTAGTACAGGCATTGCCCATGTATCGGTTCCAGACCTTCTGCCTTTTCTGAGTGAGCCGGAAGTGGGTGAGTTTCTCCCCTGTACTGGCAGGGCTGATAGGGTAGGCAGTACAGACCAGGCAGTTCAACCTGCAGAACTTTTTGCCTAGGGCTTTGTACAGTGCCAAACCAGTGAGTAGCCGTAGGCCGCCGAGCTTCTCGCGGAACTGGTCAGGCCCTTTTTCTTCTTCTCGGTGCTCCCTGCACATAGTACGGCCGTGTCAAGCAGGCCAAGGACACCTCGAGAGTCCCTTTTCCGTGCATAGTTAATACCTACCGGAACTCCGGTTCCGAAGAGCCTAATCTGGCTAGCGACTCAGCCCGCTTTCGAGTGATATATGTGACTGGCTCAAGATCTCGGCTCAACCCCGGTGGGGTGCACAGGTAGCAGAGCGGTAGCTGTGTGAACCAGCCTCGAGTCCCCTAACTGTTTTGGGTACCAGGCCTGCTTTTTCACAGCCTTCATTTGAGCCATGTCCAGAGCACCTGTGCAGTCGAGATCCTCACTGCCAGCAAGTGATGGGTTGGAGTCATCTCACCCAACTTGCTCTGCAGAGAGCCAGAAAGAAGGCACGGCCCGACTGGAGGGCGAAGCAGCCCGGCTTGGGGAACTCTTCCCTTATGCGAGTCCTCTTACAGCCGGCTGTGGAGTTTCTCCAGCCTTGGAAGACCAGGTAAGTTGCTCGAGCAGCCTGGCAAGTGCAGAGCGAACTTGGGCCCATAGAGCCAATTGTGGCTCCAGCCAAGGCAGGACTTTTCACCAAGCACTCTGCTTTCGCTGGTTTCACAAGGGCCGGAAAGAATGGCTGCTCCTCGCTGAGGACAGCAGCGTGTATTTTGTTCGCACCAGCAAATCCGGCAAAACAGTTAGAGCCGGACCTTGTGGGCAATGGCGATGCATGGAAGACCCAGCAGAGCTCCACGGGGGAACGGGGGGCGACCCGCCCGTGCAGTGGCTTCGCCTGTTAAACTTTAACTGCACTGGCTGTGGTAATATTCCAACCCATAACCTCAGTTTTGTGCCAGGTCCTGGGAAAAGGCAACCAGCGATCTTGCACGGAGAGGATGGAAGACGCATCGAGCTCCACTGTGCCCTTTGTCTAGAAAACTTTCTAGCTTGCACGTGGAGCTGGCCGAGTTTTGACCAAGCAGTTAGGAGACCGGTGTTCCTGGACGACGCTTCCCTTGCTGACTTGCGTCAGTTAGGTCACCAAGTTATGCAGCCCGCACAGCCTTCGCTGGTTCCGCTGTCTTCTGCAGCCAGCGCACATGGCTGGACTTTCCTTGAGGAAGGGTGTTCTCAGGATCCAGACTCCCCAGAAGAAGCATGCAGCAGTGATTGGCAAGTGTGTGGCTTTGAAGATTTGGAAGACATCCCATGGGAGGTCTGACCTACTTCAGCCCCAACCCACCCAAATTGCAGGGCTCTGCCCTGCCAGAATCAAGGGCGAGACTATCCCCTCCGGAATCCATTCAGGGTGAGGCTTCTCCCCGTTTCAATCAGTGACGGTCTTTCGAGTCCGTTTCCAAATTGTGAGTGCCTAAGGGCACCAAAGAGAATCTTGCATAGAATTGGATCATGAATTGATCGCATAAGGTTGCAGGTGTAAGAATGCAAGCAAGCAAGTGCTCAGTCCCGGCACATACCCAGATCCATCCATCGGAATATTCGCAGTCGTTCCGTTGGTCACCCTGCAGGACAAGCCGCCTTGATGTGGCTTTAGTACAGCCTGACACCGGTTTGGCCCCCTTGTTCGGTCTGTAGAGCAGACCGCTGGACCGGGTTTTCGGGCTCAGGAGCTTGCGGGTCTTCCACAGGCCCAACACGGGGTTCTCGCAAACACAGCGCCCGAAAGGATAACGTTAGAACCGGACCCTGAAGATCCTCACTGGTTGATGAGGGGAGGGAGCGCGCTGTGATGTTGGGGAACGGACGAGGATCCTAGTACTTACCGGTCGGTTGTGGCCGAGGGCATGCTGCCCGGCATCAGTTTGGGGTTACCCGTGTTTGGCCTGCCGAGGATTTCCTTTGAGTTTCCTGCAGGGTGCTGTTGTTTCTCTCCGGGTGGTGCAAGCCCATCCTGGAGGAAGCCTAGCGGCAGGCGTTGTTTGGTAGGGACCAAAACCTAGGCTGACGGACAGCCTGAGGCACCAGATTGCGGAGGTTAAAGGCTGTGGCTCGGTGCCTGAAAGCCTGCCCAACTGAGCTGCCCAAATCAACCAAGCCCTCCCTGCGTGCAAGTGGTATGGGCTCCTTGGAGCCGCTGAGGTTGAACCAGTTAGTAAGAGCGAGAAAGCTGGTTCCCCTCCCTGGTGAGTAAGTGCGAGAAAGCCAGGTCAGCAAACGGGGCTAACAGGAGCTCAGTGCTGCTGCGGCATGAGTTCCTGGGGCCTAGGTTAGTAAGGGCGAGAAAGCCTAGGCCTGTGCCGGAGGTTGGCGACTTTTGCCTTCCACTTGTTTGCAGTTTGTACAGGCATTGCCCATGTGTCGGTTCCGGACCTTCTGCCTTTTCTGAGTGAGCCGAATGTGGGTGAGTTTCTCCCCTGTACAGGCAGGGCTTATAGGGTAGGCAGTACAGACCAGGCAGTTCAACCTGCAGAACATTTGCCTAGGGCTTTGTATAGAGCCAAACCAGTGAGTAGCCGTAGGCCGCCGAGCTTCTCGCGGAACTGGTTAAGCCCTCATTGCTTTCTCTCGGTGTTCCCTGCACATAGTTCGGCCGTGTTAAGCAGGCCAAGGACACCTCGAGAGTTTTTCCTTTTCTGTGCATAGTTAATACCTTCCGGAACTTCGGTTCCGAAGAGCCTAACCTGGCTAGCGACGCAGCCCGCTTTCGAGTGATATATGTGACCCTCCTAGTTTCCCAGTTGACACGTGATGTGCACTTGAGTTGTCTGCTGTGAGTGTGAAGCATAGGCACGAGGACATGTCAGGCAGTGCAGATTTCTTTTGGCTTGGTGAGACCTTGTTTTGAGTGGGAAGAACCGTTTTCTGTTCGTTTTCTCGAAACTCGTTTGTCGGAACTCGTTTCCTGTTTGTGACCTGGTATTTGGTGACCAGAAGTGACTCAAGCCAGTTCTAGGTCTGCACAGAGCTCAGCAGAGCACCTAAGAGGTGCTAGGAACCTACCCACAGTGTTTAGGAGTAGAAGTTCCATGGCTGAGTGTTTTCACCTGAAGTACCTTTGTTTTCCCATGTCTGGCAGACAGTGTTTGAAGCTGGAGAGCCGTGCTCGCATTGGCTCAAGACGAGCGGAGCTCGAGAATCTGTGAACAGCGCAGTGAAAAGAGTCCGCACTTCGTGCTGTGAGGGTTGAGTGTAGTCTTGACCTGAGGTCCCTTAGGCCCCGTAGCTGTGCCACGAGTTTCAACGACGACTGCGACTGCGACTACGACTACGTTAGGGTTTGGGTAGTCGACGACGACGACGACGAGTCGACTACGACGACAAGTCGACGACGACGACGATTCGACAATGACGAGAAGTCAACTACGACAAGAAGTCCAACGACGACGAGGAGTCGAACGACGACGAGGAGTCGACGACGACGAGGAATCGACGACGACAAGGGGACAATTTTTTTTGAAGCGGACGCCTCTTTACTACATCAGCAGCACAGTAGGCCGTTCTTGTGGGTCTTGAAGCTTGAAGCTATGAAATAGTTCTTTCGCAAGGTTGAAGTTTCCACAAGCTGAACCATAGGGCACGTTCGGCCAACCCTTCCTGCTGGAAGGGCCGGCTGCTGCCCTAGTGGCTCTTGTGATCTTGCGATGGATGACCGAGTGTTGAAGACGCTTGGCTTGGTGGCACCGCTGACTAAGGTTCGCGGACATCTCTGCAGATTGACGTTGAGCAAATGGCTACAAGATGGTGGTTTTTAACTGTTTGGCATTTGCATTTTGCAATCTTCCTGCACAGCTTGGTGCGGCATGGATGTGCTCTTGGACTACTTTGACAACGTTGAGTGCTAAGCGCGCGGAGAACCCAGAAGTTTGGTTGCTTTTGGTTTCTTTCGTTGTTGCTGGGTTGTTCGCTGGGTTGTTTGGTTGGTTTGGTTGGTGGTGTTGTTCGTCTTTCTTGTTCTTCTTGCTTCTCACGGCGATCTGTTTTACACTTACTTGCAAGCACAGCCAAGCCATGTTTAACAGAAGTGCTTGCGCAAGAGCAGAGAGAACTGTAGCAGAAATGCAGAATTGAAAGGTGGCATGCTGCCACAGCAAACACAGCTGCCATGGTGCTTTGAAGCCAAAGGTCCGCTGGAGAGGTGGGCTGAAGGGCCTTTGCAGTTTGCCAGGGAATTACCGTTTCCGGCAGAAAAAGCAGACACCAAAAAGAGGCTGCAGGTTTTGGAAGCTGCATTTAAGGTCTGCCAAAAACAGCGCATACTTGGTCATTCAAAGGCATCTCCACAGTACAAAGCTTGCAAGAATGTACAACGTCTGCCGAAACAACCAGAATATGTGAAAATATGACATTTCTTTGTTTGCCTAGTTGCTTGCAGGTACATGTGTAGGACATGAGTGCTGTGACATGGCAAGAACATGTTTTGTTTTGGCATGAGCATGTCTGCATGACATGAAGGTGCTTTGACTTGACATGTTTTGGTTTGCAAGTCCGAGGATGAGTTTTGGGAAGCACAGAGAGGCTTTTAGCTCTCGGAAGTTGACCTGAGAGTCATCTGGAAGTGCTTAAGCAAAGCTCTGAGGAACAGACTTTGGCCGTTACTCACTCCGTGTGCCTTGCCCCGTCGTTCGTACCGTGTCGTGACCGTTTGACACTCGACTGAGGCATTCTGAGAGCATGCTGTATGTTTTGCAACAGACCTGAAGTCCTGAAGCAGTAACCAAGATGTTTTGCATGTTACTTTTGCATTCTCCTTTGTCTAAACAAAGTTGAGATGTCGTTTGAAGACTTGAAGCCTTTGCTCTTGGAGAGAGCACCTTTGCTGACTAAAGACAGTGCAGCTGAACACTGACGTGTTTGGCTCAAGTGCGAACGGAAAAAGCAGTCTGCGCTAAAGCTCTGCTTTTCACATGGTAGCGGAGCGTCCTGAAAAGACGTTCTAGGAAAAGCCATGGCCCAAGTTCCGGACGCGTCTACAGTGCCAGTACCTGATGTGAGCCCTGAGGAAGAGGCTTTGCTGTTTGGGTCTCAAGGACAGCCGACCGCACCTGCTGGAGGAGCGAACCCTTTCGCGTCGCCTCCGGCAACTCCAGCTCAAGCTCATGCTTCGCCTGCTGGAAGCCAAGTGGGTGGAGTACAAGCTGGAAATGGCCTTGGTGAAGGCAACTTCCAAGCCATCTTCTTGGAGATGCTAAGGCAGCAAAGTCAGGCCAACCAGCAGAACCAGCAGTTGATAGCTGCCCTCATGAGAAGAATGGATTTGGAAGAGAAGCGTCGAAATGAGGCTGAAGAGAAGGCAGCGGAGACTGCACGTTTGGTTGCGGAGGCTGCAGCTAGAGCCAAGACGGAAGACCCGTTTGCAGCTGCGACGAGCACACCTTCTGTGCCTTTTGCAGGAGCTACCTCGTCTTCGAGCTCTGTTCGGAGCCCATTGGTGCAGAATAGGGCGGAGAAGTACCTTCCATCTCTGCCGATGCTAGAGCATCAAGGCATGAACAAGGGCAGGATGCGAGAAGTCGAGACGTGGCATGCCTACTTGGAGACACTGTCATCGTGGCTTGCTCTTCAAGATGAGTCTTTCGTTCGAGAGTTGCAACTCTGCGTCAAGCAAAAGAATGAGATCCTTCAGAAGGATTTGGCGGATGATGTTGCTGCTCGAAGCGCGAAGCTTTACTACTATCTCACCCAATCTCTCTCACGTTGGGAAAGAGGTCAGGAGTTGCTACGCTCGTGCTCGAAAAGGCAGTCTTTGAGTGCATGCGGATACGAGGCGGTGAGGACCATCACGCAGCAATACGGTTATCGTGCTGCAAGTACAGACCTTTATTTTCCGGAGAAAAATTTTCGAATTCTCCGAATGAGAAAGTTTTTCGGCTCAGACGAAGAGAGGCCACAGCCCTCTCAGTCACGACCCTCGTGGAGAGGGTCGGGGAAAATTTTCTGCCTTCAGCCAAGTGTGCTGGGGGATGAGCATCCTGCTGCCTGGTGGGGGGAGCGGGAGCCTCACAGAAGGTCGATGGCGTTTGGAGCTTACAATTCACGCTTGGTTTTGAAGCCGAGTTGCCTTGATGTTCTTGAGTTTTCTTGGAGCATGTGTGCGTTTTTGTAGTCTGAGCCAGGACGCAATTTAAGGATTCTTTTCTCCAGGTCTATCTTGGAGACTTTGTGAGTGCGTTAGTTGCTGTGCATTGTTGCCGCTTGAAGTTTGCTGGAGTGCAAGGAGACTTCTGGAGACGAGCTAGTGTCTTAGGTTTCAGAACTTGCTGCAGCTGGTAGCTGTGTTCGTCAATTGCGAGAGTTGTACACGTCAGGTCAAGATATTTTATCTTGCAGGGAACCAAGTTTGGAAGCTTTGTCCTGGGTGTGAAGGTACCCTTGTCTACACGTTTCTCCTGAAGCAGAATCAAGACTCAGCATGTGCAGTTCACGCCCCGTCCAGGCATCTTGATGTGGGGACCTGGAGTGCCCTCTTCGTTAGCCGATGGCCATGCAAGAGAGTTCAGCAGCGTGTCCGTCCTGCCCTGACAACAGGTCTTAGACGCTAAGGGACGGAAAGTACGAGCAATCAGTGCTTGCATTCGTACTGTCTCTGCGAGTGGCTGCGTGGTTCGTGTTTGTGAAGCATGTTAGTTTGTTTTGGACCTTTGCAGATAGAACCACATTCTCAACTGTACACTGCTGCACTTCAGGTGGTGTTCTTCGAAGTGAAAAAGTCTTCAGAGAGAATTATAATGCATGGGCAGTTTCAAGAATGCTGCAAGGGCAGCTCAAGAGAGATCAAGCTGCTAGGGCAGTCGTGGTTAAAGATGGGCTGAAGGGTCAGCTCGTTGAGATTTGTTGCAAGGGCAACTCAAATAGTTCTGCTGTAAGGGCAGCTGAAAATGGCAAGGGCCAATATTCAATGCACACAATGAGTGTGCTTCATACGTCGCTGCAAGGGCAGCCTATTCTTTCAGGCCGTGACGACAGTTAAGATCGGCAAGGGCCGACAAGAGGTGCAAGGGCACCGATGAGTCGTCTAGTCGAGATGAAAGGATTCTCTAGAGAGCTTGAAAACAGAAGGAGCGCAGGCTGTTATGAACTCAGCACTTGATTGCACAATTGAAGGCAACGACGTGCTGACATCTGAGTTTATCCCTTGACTGTTTCTCGGCTTAAAAAAAAAAAGGAGAGACAAGGGCAAGGGTCGCAAAGATTCCGAGAGGAAACAAAAGCCAAGGGGCAAAGAAAAAGAGGCGAAAGCCCACATGTTTCCGTGGCCCCTCTTTCCGGGCGGTGAATCCTGAGGCTCTGCCTCCATGGGCCGCAGAAGGAACAGAAGCAGCAGTGACAGCCCTCGCTCAAGACGCAGAGACAGGAGCCGAAGGACGTCTAGATCACGTAGCCCAAGTGGGCGCCGAGACAGGTTTCCAGAGACCCAGCCGAGGACCCCAAGTGTTGGGATTTCTAGCATGCGAGCTACGCAGCCAGGATTTCACTGGTGCCAAGTGCCGACAGCGGCCTTTGGCGTGGCGTCGGGCCCACAGGCCCAGGCATCCCTTTCCGCACAGAAGGGAGCTGAGGCAGGTTCTTCTTGGAAGTATTCCTCCCGGTGGCAAGAACAGTCCACCCCATGGAAGAGCCAGCAGTCTTCATGGGGCAAGGGTTGGGGGCAATCCAAGAATTACGGCTCCAGCAGCTCGTGGCAGGGCTCTGGTGGGAATCGGCGTGAGAAGTGGGACAAGCCTAAAGGCTGGAATCTCGGGTGGAGGCAATTGGCGACTTCATGCGGCATGTAGGGTAGCTGGAGCTGCTAGATGCCGTGAGGCCTACTGCATCAAGAGTTGCTATGCAAAGGTCTATGGAGTGGCTGTTGCCCTGCCATTCTAATTTTCTGTTTCCGGCCGACTGCTGCGAGTGATGAAACAGCAACCAGTGCACGAGGGTTCCACTGATGCATTGGACGTTCAGAGTTCTCATGGTCCAGTCCATGTCGGCATGTGCTGCTGAGGAACGTGCACAATCCGTTTAGCACTTCTAGAGCAAGCTCTGTTCCCGTGCTTCAGCAGTCAGTGGATGCATGTCACCCTGTCTGTGAATGCACACACACCGCTGCCTTTTGCTTTCTGCAGCATTGTGCAAACACACTGTATGCATTCTTAACCTACCCTGCTGCCTCGTGTATGGACGAATCTTCATCATCTTTGGAAGCAGCAAGCTCAGAGAGTGCTGAGTGGTGGCAGCGCGTGCCCCAAGCCCGTTTGCAAGTGGTCAGAATCTTGCCCCGAGACTTTCATTTGGAGTGCTTGTTCAGAAACATACATCAAGAGCCCAATCTGCACACCTACGTCCTTGAACCCGACCTCCTCAACATCCTCCTCAGCCAAACTGAAGGTTCGAGAATTTTGGTTCTTCTTCCCGTTCGGTCGTGGTACTACTTGACGTGTTCAGCCAGCTGGAGTAACACGTGCCTCAGGCATCTTCTTGCACGTCATGTCTAGAGATATTACAGATGAGGAGATTGCTGAACGATTCTGGAGAGTGCCAGTGTGGGAAATGAGCTTCACCCTCCTTCAGCACCTGAGACAGATTGCTTATCTTCGCGAGAGATTCGATGCTCTCGAGCGGTGTCACGACCGAATGCAACAACAGTATTCGCATCTCGTTGATCTTCATGCACGTGTTCTGAGTGAGTGCGAGCAGCTTTGGCAAACATGTCTGATACTTCAGTTTCACCTCGATAGGCTTCAGAGTGTTGTCGACCTCCTACAGAATCAAACCCGAGGTTTCCACGACGACATGACACATACCCTGTGGCTCCAGGGCCTCCGAGTGCACGTGACCCCCCCTGTCCCACCGAGACCCAGTAACGTGGTCCGTGTGCAGCAGATGAGGGACAATGCGCGCCGCTCCCGGCCTTACTGAATCTTCCCGCGGGGCAGAAGTGCAAAACATTTCCAGTGCTGTCTCTGTGATGCTCATGTGGCAGCAATCTGCGCGTGTATTGAAGCACCATGTTATGTCATGTCACGTATGCCACCTCAAGTTCTTGTTTTCTTCTGTGGGCCCGAGTTTGGGATTTTGTACAACAACATCCTGCCAAGATGGACTTGTGTCTTGCAGAGCGGCAAGCCGAGGCTTTTTCTGCTGAGTACGAGGACATTAACTTGCCCCCCTGCACCTCTTTTCCCCATACCGGGCCTTCCGGTTTTTCAGACTCCAAATGCCACGCTGATTCATACATCAGCATCAGCTGGGGAATCAGTGCCAGTTGGTTGGTATGACAGACAAGAAAGCGAGCCCACAGAGGCATGCTTTGGCATCTTTGATGAGCCAATCCAGAGTGCCGAAGTGGCATCTCTGGGTGAAGAGGCCAAAGAATCGCAGGTGTCTTGAGCTCCTCACCGGGGGCTAACGTTTCAGCAAAGTGATCAAGTGTAAAAAGAAAGATGGACCTTTCGAGGAGGCTGTTGTAGGCATGTGATTGAAGAACATGTACATGTGGAAACAGCTGCTCGAAGCCTCCCCGTCCACCAGTTTTGCCAAAAACTGCAAGAATTGGACGAAGAGGAGAAGATGTTGTCCCTTCGTGACATGTTTGGCTCGAAATCACCACACACAATCCAGAAGCGTGCATCGACCTTGTTGAGGCCGTTTCGTTGGCTTCAAAGACAGGCAGATGCGCAAGGGACCTCTGTGGAGGAACCCCTTCTCCCATCAGAGGAGGCGGTGTACAAGTTCTGCAGGGAGATATCCCACAGCAAAAAGGGCAAGCGGGCACCTCAGAGCATGGTACAAGCGTTGAAGTTTGTGAAATTTCTGCTTTCCATTCCAGATGTGGAGAATTCCATCTCCCCCAGGGTCCGAGGCTTGGCAGACCGAGTGGCAGGCGAGCACGAGCCCACACACCAAGCCCGGGACCTAACAGTGCTTCAAGTTAAATTTCCGGCAGAGTGGGTTGGGAACACCGAGCTCCACGTTGTTGAGTGATTTGCAGCAGGAGTGTTCCTGTGTCAGATCTTCAGCAGGAACCGTGGTCAGACATCAGGCACGTGCGATTCTTGGAGTTCGACTTTCTGGAAATTGGACCCGAGATTTGTGGTTTTCTGGAAGGAATCCTTTCAAGGCAGGGCTAGAGAGACGAAACAGTCCAACAAGAAGAAGAAACTCTCGTTCTTCATGCCCCTCGTGGCTCCAGTTCGGGGGTCCAACCTAAGGTGGTGTGGGCAAAAGAATGGCAGAAGGTGGCTGCCGAAGCAGGGATAGTGCTCTCGAAGACCCCTGTAGGCCCTTTACTACCGGCCACCGCCCCAGATGGCGACTGGCTGCAGAGTTCCATGGACTCCGCCGAGGCTTCCAACTAGCTGACGGGACTGCTAAGGGACCGCGACCCCTCAACAGCGAGGGTTGCCACACAGTCCTTGAAACACAATGCTGTTGGGAGGTTGAGCAAATACGGCATTGTGGGCGAGACACAGACACTCTTGTCACATTATTCGACTGGAGCTAGCCTACTCGAGAGATGCCCTTAGTGGCCCCCTCCGGCAGCCGGAGGAAATGCTGAAGCAGGTACGGGAAGGCTCGTTTTGCCCGGACGCTATTCGAAGTGGATACTTTGCCCGAGCCCAAGGATGAGAGGCAGGTGCATCTGTTGACCTCGGGTCCTGACTTCCGATCAGCAAGGTAGGCAGCTTGGATGGGCTGCCCGAGAATTCCGAAAGCACGCATGAGCTTTTGCCAATTTGCCAGCTCTAGTGGAAGGATTTCAGGACAATCTCCTGGGGGTTGGACTGCTTTGCCCCCTGCAAGGGAAGGTCTTTGAGTCACCAAGTGCCATGCCCGTCTTGGAAGCATCCGCACCGTTGATAGCGGAAGGAGAAGAATTAACCCTAGAAAGAAAGTGAGGAATTAGACAAGCTGGCTACCGTGACCTGTGGGCTTTGCGAAACAGTGCTCGATAAGAATGACACACAAGATGCAGATGACAACGGGGAGGCAGAGTTCTCGCCTACCACATCAGCAGACGGGTCCTCCGAGGAAACCTCTGATGGAGCCTCGTCGGAAGAAAAGGAGGAACCAGCTGCGGCCCTGAGTCTGCCGAAGGGTTGGAGAGCGATCCGAAACAAGAAGTGTACCATGCTACATCTGTACAAAGTGGGTCATACGACGCTGAAATGTGGCAAGTGGATCAGCGTTAATTTTGTAGAAATGGAAAAGCCCTCAGCGAAGTGGCTACAGTGCAGCCGTTGTTTTCAGGAGTTAAGAGCGGGGTGACATTGTTGTTGGCCGCTTTGTGTGTATGTGCAGCACAATCCCTTTGTACCAGCTCTCTCTTTTGCAATTTGCAGTTTTGGCCCCACGCCCTAAACATGGCAAACGCAGCGGATAGTCAGCCTTTCTTCGAGCAACATGCTCGCAAGGTCGGGATGGAGCAGCAACTCTTGAAAAGATTCATAACCGGAGGGGTCAGGACGGTGTCCATGGCAGCCTACGCCGCCACTCAACCGGGTCAACCTCTCACAGACAAGGAGGTCTCCACTCTATGCACGAGTCTGGGGCAGGACAACCCCACTCGTGCGCAATTGACGGTCGTCAAGAGGCTCCTGTTCGAGTGCCGGACCATGAGTCTGGCAAATTTGGAGGCCACCGTGGGACAGCAGCCGGACTCAGTTCAACGTAAGCTGCCAGGAGCTGAGAGAGCCCAGCGCCTGGACTTGCAGGCTCAAAGGAATTGGCGCAAGGCAAGCCAGCCAAGGAACTTGTGCTGGACGCTTCGGGGGACGGCCTCTCGGTTCAGGATAAATCCCCTAAAGTGGCGGCCCAGTTGGGGTCAGACATGGCGACTTACAGAGCGTTGCCAAGACGGGGTCTGGCCTACGACCTCGTTGGCGTGTTGAATCCCAAGGCGCACGAGAAACGGCTTCAGAAGGACTTTGATACCTTGCAGACCCCAGCGCCCCCAGGCTTCAACCGTCCGACGCTGCAGCAGGTCCTGCGAGCAGATCGGGCCTTGTGGAGGGAGCTTGGCAGCAAACAGCCGACCCTGAAAAGGGCAGCGGCGAAGGTGCCGCTCGCGGACGCCCGGTGCTTAGATCAAGTCTTCCTGGAAGCCACAAACACGGTTGCAGTCAATTTTCACTTCATGCCGACACCTCGTGCGGAAGGGTTCACAGATAAAGGAGGCAAAGGCGCGGGCAAGGGCCCCCAACCGTTGGGGCGATGGAAAAGGTATGGGCAATGAAAATATCAGAGGACAGACAAACCAGAGAGGCGAATCAGGGGTCAAGGGAGCCCGCCTCCCCACGAAGGGCAAATTTGACAGTGGCAAGGGCGGCTTTCCGAACCAGTGTGTTGCAAGGAGGCAAGGGGGAGACCCCCATGCCGGCCGCCTTGCGAGGTGGCGTGCCGAACGACGAGCACGGAGATCCTCTTTGTTTTGGCTTCAACCTAGGACAGTGCAAGGATGCCCCATTGGGGGGCAGATGCGCACGTGGCAGACATGTACGCTGTCACCCAGGTTGCTTTCGGAAGCATCCCTTTTCTGAGCACAAGCACTCAGGCCAGGCAGCCTGAAAGAACGCCCCGTTGCAAGGGACGTTGACAGCGCCTCCGCGCTGGACCAGGCGTCCCGCGCTGCTCTGACCGCGCGTCGCGCACAAGCGTGCGCGGAGAGAGCGGAAACAGCCATGGGGGATGGAGATAGTTCAGCCCAATTTTGTGAACAGGACAATTTTCCCGCTTCTTTGGCGGACAGGCCCAAAGAGAGCTGCAAGGAGTCGCATCCTGCTGCTGTTGCGAAAGGCCAAGAGAATTAGCCCCCGCTCCTACGGGTGACTGAGCCAATCCCACAGTTTTCCAAGTCTTCCGCTGAGGCTTCCGTATTTTCACCTAAGGCGAGTCACCCTGGCGCGAACAGGTCTGGACAGGCGCAATGTACTGCGCCCCAGACCAGACATGAGTGTTGGGTTTTGGAGTTTTTCGCAGGGTCAGCCGGGATTACCTCGGCGGCTGCTTCAGCCGGCCTCAGGCGGTCGGTCGGAGTGGACAAAGTCCGCAGGCCAAGCCTCAAGGGCAAGATATTACAGCTGGTCTTGCTCCTGCTGTCGCACAGAGGTCTGCTGTGGAAATGGCTGGGTTCCCCAGGACTGGCCGCCGTATGGCTGGCGCCGCCCTGCGGCACATCCAGCAGGGCCAAGGAAATCTAGCTTCCGTGGGAGGACGAGCCGCATCCTTTGAGGTCAGTGGAGTACCCGGAAGGGCTTCCGGGCCCGAAAGATTGGCAAAGGCCAACGAGCTTTGCCGGCTCACGGCCCGAAGCTGGGACTTTTGCTGCGAATGCAGCATCGTGGTAATCATAGAAAACCCTATCGCAGTCTCCTCTGGCGTTGCATCGCCGTTGAACACATCCTGAGGAGTGAACAGGCGATTGTGGTCCAGTGCGACTTTTGCATAATGGGAGGCTCGAAATGAAAGCTGACAGCCTTGCTGTGCAACAACGACCTCATCACAGGCCTGGCTGTCACGTGTGTTGGATCCCACGAGCACCTACCCTGGGAAGTGCACGAGGGAGTTCTCGCAACAAACTTGAGACCGCGTCCCCGCAACAGTTTTGTAAGCACTTCGTTTCCCTGCTGTTGCAGCATCTGACACAGAAGGGTTGTCGGGATGGCCTTAATCTATTGGAGGGAGATCCCGCAAACTCCTCAGGAGCCAGGGTGGTAACGACACAGGCAAAGACCAAAAGGGCTGCATCCTTTCAGGTCATCCCCGGATTTTGCCGACGAACCAGATGGACAGTGCCCAGCCAACTCCGCAGCACTCTCCAAACTACACAGTGGTTAGGACCGGACAAGATCCCGGGGTTCAAGGCGCCAGGATCCCCGGCGTTGAGAGTGACGCCCCTACTGTCTTCTGCGACGGACGTTCTGGTGGAGGTGCCGTGGAACCCACAAAAATTTGTGGCGAAAGCCCGACTGGTCGGCTACCCCCGACACCTGTGTCTCGGGGTGCCACCCGCCCTCAGGAAGGTAATTTTGGCGTGCTCTAAACAGCCCGCAGCCAAGGTGATTGAGACTCGAGCAGCGCAGTCACGAAGAGGGCTCCAGCGAGCCCAGGAGACCAACCACCAGGTCATCAAGGAAGTTGAGGACTCATCTCAGTTTCTGGAAGAACTGTGGCTGAAAAGTCTCGATGAAGTATCGAAAGGCTGCTCGGAAGGACCGTTCTGAGAACAGGGCTTGCCACAAGGAGCTGTAATCAGCCAACGTTTTGCAATCCAGCAAGGGAGCAAGGTGAGGCTGATCGACGACCTGTCCCAGAGCTACATCAACGAGGCACGCAGGACAAGGACTGCTTGGAAACCATTGACCTGAATCAGCGTATAGGCGACTGCCGCTGTCCGAAGAGGCACTCAACATGGCTTACGTGGCGGTCAAGGACCCAAGCTAGGGGGAGGTTCGCTTCTTCAGGCTTCTTTGCCTTCCATTCGGCGCCGTGGCAGCGGTCCACGCGTTCCTCAGGGTCAGCTTGGCTATTTGTCATACAGGAAACACGTTTTGGCACTTGCCTTGGAGCTCGTCTTACGATGACTTCACGCTGTTGTCAACACGACAGCTGGCCCCTAGCGCAGAGGCCAGTGCATGTTTTTTTGCTAGACTTGCTCTGCTTTGAGTTTGACAGAGACGGAGACAAGGCTCCGCCGTTCCAGGAGGTCTTCAGTTCTTTGGGAGTAGAATTTGACCTTACAGACAGCAGCGAGCAAGTTTTTTTTTTTAGGATCCAGAATGCAGCAGAACGAACCAAAAGTCTCATTGAAGACCTGGCAGTCTTTCAGGAGCAAGGAGCCTCCAGCCCTAAGACCTGGAATCGACTGAGGGGAAGGCTGCACTTTGTGGCGGGCCAACTCTCTCTGGGCGCTTGCCGAAGGGCTTCATGAGAAGAAGCTCTGACATCATCAATGCCCCCGCATATGTCAGGAGACAGAACAAGAGCCTCCCTTTGCGCAGCACTTCAGGAGCTACGACATTACATAGCCGAAGCGCCGCCGAGGACGGTGCGAGCCCAGACCTCAGAGACGGTGTATCTTTTACGGACGCCTCGCAAGAGGACTCCAAGGCCTCGAAATGGGTCTGGGAGCAGTCCTGTTTAATGAAAAAAGTCCAAAGTCATCAACGAGCTTGAGAGCATAGCTGTTCTCCTGCTCTTCATTCTAGCCCGAGAATTTCTCCGGGGAAAACACGTGATGTGCTACTTAGACATTGAAGCGGTGCGCACGTCGCTCCTCAAGCTGACCAGCGATTCAAAGGCCTTGACCCTCTTGAGCAATGCTTGTGCATTGTTGGAACAGGAGCTCGAGATGATTCAGTTCTACGCTCGGGTACCGAGCAAATCCAACGCGGCGGATACCCCATCCCGCCTTGACTTTACAGGGTTGCCACACAATTGCAGGTTCAAGACCAGGTGCTTCTCGCGGAAATGGCCAAGCTGGTAAACTCGCTTGTCGGGCGCCGCGCCTGACACTCCCATGACCAAGGAAGGGACTTGCATTCTCCCCGACCAAGAGAGGGAGATTTCGTTTCTCACACACCTGCAGAGGACAGATCCCGGATGGAAGCAGACATGGCAAATCCCCTTCCTTGGAAAAGATACCTGTGCATAAGCTTCAGTCTTGTTAGCGTGAGGGTGCACGTCATTGCAGTCTGTGCATGTGAATGCATCGCTGTGCATGGGACACAAATGAACAAGCATGGCATCGATGGATTGTCCTGTATCTTTGGCCGGGAAATGTTTTCACACATTTGAAACATTTTTGTTTGGAAAATAAGGTTATCGTGCTGCAAGTACAGACCTTTATTTTCCGGAGAAAAATTTTCGAATTCTCCGAATGAGAAAGTTTTTCGGCTCAGACGAAGAGAGGCCACAGCCCTCTCAGTCACGACCCTCGTGGAGAGGGTCGGGGAAAATTTTCTGCCCACCCACCCACTCCAATAGTGCCTTACATTTGGCAGTTAGGATGTGGTAACCAATGTGCCGGTTGTGGATATCGTACCTTGTAGAGTGGCGACCACAGGAACAGTTGACGACGGAGATTTTGCAACTATGTCAGGAAATGACTCTGTGTGCACAGGATCAGCGCGAGCCTTACTTTGTGTGGCTCGAGAATTGCTTTTCTCACCACTTTGCCTTTTTCAGCACTCTTCATGGCGCGGTCGTTGACACGAGCTCAGCTAGACGAATTTCGAGTGTGGCTTCACGCTTTGAACATGGATTCCCTCGTGAAGGTGGCTGAGGTATTGGACGATCTCATGGCGGACCGTGAGATGCAGCAAAGAGAAGCTGCTGCAGCTCTTCAGCCTCAGTGGCAGTTTGTGAACCCTGAACCTGCCTTGGAGCAACCGGATGAAGCCGCTTCGTCAAGCTCTCAGCGACAGCCAGAAACTTCTTGACCTGTCGTTATGAACCTGATGAATATTCTGTTCAGGCCGTCACACCTAGGTCGGACCTGTGAGGGGAAGTGAGTTAGCCGACGTTCGGGAGATTTCGTTTCTCACACACCTGCAGAGGACAGATCCCGGATGGAAGCAGACATGGCAAATCCCCTTCCTTGGAAAAGATACCTGTGCATAAGCTTCAGTCTTGTTAGCGTGAGGGTGCACGTCATTGCAGTCTGTGCATGTGAATGCATCGCTGTGCATGGGACACAAATGAACAAGCATGGCATCGATGGATTGTCCTGTATCTTTGGCCGGGAAATGTTTTCACACATTTGAAACATTTTTGTTTGGAAAATAAAGCATTGTGTCTCGCATGGAAGCTGTCTACGTGCGGGAGCAGTGCCTCAAGTTGGCGACTACGTGCCAGCATCACCGACGGCCGACAGACCTCATCCGTCACTTGGAGGACGAGTTTTCTCGTGCCGAATCCAAGCTTGGGAACTTTCCAGAGTTGCGTCTCACGGAGGCTGACCGCTGCAGTGTTTTGCTGCAAGCTCTGAGCCAGGAGCTCAGACAGTACGTCGTTCTTCATGGAAAGAGCCACGACTGGACATCGCTGAGCGATAGCCTTCGGTACTATGAGGAGCAGCTTCGTCTGTGTGAGGGTCCTTTTTCCTCAAATCGGCAGATGTCGGGAAAGGGTGACAAGCTTTGTGACCACTGTGGACGAAAGGGACACCTGGCTAAGGACTGCTGGAGCCGTCAGCGTGAAGCCGGTGAAAAGGGCAAGAAGGGCGACAAGGGCAAGAAGGGCGATGGCAAGGGAGCGCAGACTCCCAAAGGAAAGCCACGCTCTCCAACGCCGAAAGGCGGAAAAGGCGGCAAAGACAAGGAGCAGAAGCCCGACAAGCCTGATAAAGGCAAGGGCAAAGGCAAGAAGAAGAAGAAGGCTAGAGCCCGGGCTATGGGAGAACCAGAGTCTGAGGCAGAGTCCGAGTCTTCGAGGACCTCCACCGTGATGGCGATGAGGTTTGCCAAGCCTTCTGCTGTACGAGAAGTACTGAGCCAGCCTGAGCCTGAGAAGCCCAAGCCCGTAGCAGTAGTCCCTAGACCGGTCGCTGTAGAGCCGAAAGTCACTGTAGATGAGAAGGTAGGCACCCTGACTGGAAGCACCTCGAAGGGAGATGCGGCATACGTCTGCGCTTCGCTGCAGGTAGAGCATCGTGATGTATGGCTGGTCGATAGTGGAGCCACATGCCACATCGTCTCAGCAGATCATCTGTCAGGATTTCGTGTCTGCAAGTATCATGATCGCACGGTGACGCTCTATAGTGCCTCAGGAGACATCATAAACGTATCGAATGTCGTTGATCTTGAAGTTCGTTTCGGCGACGTTTCGTTGACGTTGGAGGACGTCCTTGTGGCGGATGTGCCTTTTAATGTGGTATCTCCGTGGTCCGCGTCGGAACGGGGCTGGAAGACGCACCTTGCGCGCACCGGGTCTCGCATTTACAAGGGTGGAAAGAAGAATGTCCGCCTGGTTGGGGCGAAACGGGCCTGGTGGGCGATTAGCGGAAAGAAGCAGAAAGCTCCTAAACGCCCATCCAAGGGATCGGATATGGAGATCGACTCTCTTCCTGTCGACAAGGAACCCAGGAAAGACATTACTGCAGGACCAAGCATCCTGAAGAAGACTTCGAAAGAAGTGAAGAGTGATGAGAAGCCTGGAAAGGACGAGAAGTCCGCCATGTCTTGACGGGGACGCCGTTTGAGTTCATGTTGCGCGGTTTGAGGGCTGAAGTTAGGAGTAGGTCCCTGGAAATTCCTGAAGAACACGCCGGTAGGAAACCGCACGACATGATCTGTACTAGGAAAACGCCTGTCCTGAGTGGTGATAGGAGCCTGTGTTCCGAAAGTCTGGTTAGGAAACTTCATGATTCTGTTAGGAAATGCCATGTTTTTGTCAGACAGCAACATGATTTTTGGCAGCGGCATGTGTGCGCAGTTTGGAACGTGATGTTTTTGCTGGCATGTTTTGTGAAGGGGTTGTGTTTGAAAGGCTTTTCGCTTCTGATCTTCGGCAGTGAAGGTTTGAGGTGTGCCCTTAAAGGAAGTGAGTGCCCCAAAGCAACCGAGCCAGGCATGTTTTGCGTTAGGAAGCCCAAAAGGACCTCAAAAGGCTTGAAGTGCGCATGTTTGTCCGCAGCCATTTTGCTTGTTTGCGTGTCTTGGTTTTCCCTGAGGGAAGGTACTGAGCATGTCGGAACCGCCAATGGAGGTGGAGCAAGATTCCCACAACTCTCCAGCGGAGAGTGCCGGGCAGGAGGTTGTGTTTTTGAATGCACCAGTAGAGCCTGCACCAGCAGAGGCGGCGCCAGTCGAGACTGCGGATGCAGAGGCTTCAGCTGCCCCCTTCAATGTTTTCTCGAGGCCTCCGAGTCAAGTTGCAGTACCTTCGCCTACGGTGGCTGCATCAGAGACAGGAGAGACAGAAGAGGAGGAAGCATGGGGAAAATGGAGGGCAAGCAAGGCCAGGCCTTCACAGCCATCAGCCGAGCCGCCGCTGATAGTGAAGTGGAGAAGCATGCTGAGGGGGCCGTGCTACAGGTATTTTATGCAAGCGATACGACAACAGAGAGAAGATCTTATTGCATGTGGATACCCTGTGCCGGCCATTCCAGAGAACGACCTGGAACCTGCAGTTCCACTTATGTCTATCGGAGATGGGCTCGTTTATTCTTCCCGCCAGGGGACCATCTTTGCGTCATTGACAGATGCTTTGATGACCGACGGCTACCTCCTCGAGATTGGGCAGAAGCTCCTTGGGCGGATCCAACGTCCAGACCCAGATGTGGGGCCGTGCCTGGGAACGGGTTGGTCCAAGAGGCTTCGCGATCACGATCCCGATCCTCTGGATGGAACGCCCTACATCAGCGCGGAGGTTGCGTGGGCGCTGTGGCTGCCCGAGTTTCCGGAAGCCCCGGATCATGGAGGCATCCTTCCGGTGAAGAGAAAGAGGGATTTTTCCCAGCTCACCGACGAGTTGTTGGACGAGCATACTACAAGGTTCGAACTCGCGGGTCAAGGCCGCACTCTTCATCAACGCGGCGTGCGTGCAAGGGACGCGCATGCTGCTATCGAAGGATATACTCCCGATCCAAGTCACCTACGCCACCAGAGTGGTGGGGACGTGGCTGCGCTGGGTTACATCAAGCGTATCCTCAAGGTCCTGACCGTTTACGAGGCCATGCCGGAAGCGGAACGCAACCTTTTGGCTGGAATGTACCCAGACGACGTCGAGCTCCAGCTCGAGTGGGTGCCAGGCTCAGCCATCAGGCATGGGTGGCGTGCGTTAATGGAGGCAATGGATCAGCGCACCCGGCGCTATATCGAGTTCGAAGCAGAGGTCCGAAAATGGGAGGATTTGCAGTCCGCTCGACCCAAGGTCAAGGCCAGAAGGACGTGGAATTGGAGCGATGAACGAAGGCTCGGAGACTGGAGCCATGAACGAAGGCTCGGAGACAGAGTCTGCAGAGTCATCCTCGGCAAGTTCGTCGGACGAATCGATTCCAATGGGGGAATACATGATGCAGAGCCGGACCAGAGTTTTGGCGCTCATCGAAGCGGAGAAAGCCTTGAAAGATGTGGGCTCCTCTGCGCCGCCCCCACCGTCTCCTATCATTATGGAGCCATCGCCGGTCGCGACGGACACTGCGGGGTACAAGTTCGATCCAGCATCTCTAGGAGCCCCTCTGGGGGACACTGCCGCTCCATCAACACCGGTACCTCCTTCGCCTTCCGCAGTTTCATTGGCCCCTTTGGAGTCATTCAAGTTCTTGGATGTCCCACCTGTTGCTTCTTCTGGTCCCTCGGACCACAGTGTGGAGCCTATGGTGGTGGAAGAGGAGCGGGCCCCAGAAACTCCAGGACCCACGGCACCGGTTGGAGCTCCAATTTCCGCAACGGAGAGTGTGCCGGAGACCCCTCCTCCAGGGGAAATTCCAGGTCCCGGTTATGTCCCGAAGGCAGCTCCTGGGGAAATTCCAGGTGCTCTGTCGAAAGCCCAGGGGGCACCAGCGGGGGCTACACCGAAGGCCTGGTCTGTGGTTCCAACCTCCTCGCCTTTGACGGTTCCAGAAGCGCCAGTGGCCGGAGGAAGGGCCTACCTCCGAGACCGCTACATCATGCGCAGCGGGTGCCCTTCCGCCTCCGGGTGGCTTGGGTCAAACAGCCGAAGAGAGGGAGTTTGTGCTTCCTTCCCCTTGCCAGAAGAAGTGAAGGCCTTAAAGGCTGTGCGGAATTCTTCCTTTTGTGGAATTGTTTCTGAACGCGCCGATCGCATGTCTTGCGCGTTGGAAAAACACAGTGTCTTTCAGGCTTGTTTGGACTTGGAAAGAAGCATGAGTGAAGCAGTTGAACAGACATGTTGCTGTGTGAGACTTGCTTGGTTAGGAGTGTGCGAGCTTGAAGGTCCCTTGAAGAGAAGCCCAAAAGAACTTCGATCTTCTAAGCAGTACCCTCAAAGATCCGAAATACCCTCAAATGTGAACCTCAGAAACGTCACGAACCCAAACCTCCTGAACATGAGTCATGACAGACCCCTGCCGGCCAGGAGTGCTTTGTTTTGCATGCCAGGAGAAGCATTGGATGTTTTCGCTTGCTTGGCGATCTATGTGATAGCAAGCCTCTTGGGGGGTTCGTTCTGGTTAGGGTTTCGATTCTTGAAGATGTGTTTGAAAAGGTTTCGAGGAGTTGGTGACTACCCTCAACTTGTATCCCGAAAGTACCGTTTACACCATCGTCGTAAAGGAGTCCGAGTGCGAATCAAGACTCGTTTCTGTTATGTTCGAGTTGATGTAGAACGTACTCTGGTCTTTAGCAGGCACGTAGTGAAACCAACTTGGAGCTCAGGTTTTAAAGCCTCTTTGAAGTTCGCATGTAAGGGCATGTGCTTGGGCCTTTGTCTCGACAGGAACTTGTGGAGCTTGTTGGTGTGCATGGCATGGTGTTGTGCTTGGAGTGTGTGTGGTTGTTGTTTGTTGAGAAGAAAGGGCGATGATGAAAAAGGGAGCAGATCCACTTCTGAGCACAGCCACTTGAGAGTTGTGCGTGGACTGCCCCTCCCCGGTAAGGGGACGCAAGCTGAGCCCTTAGAACTCGATAGTGACATACCACGTTCTTCAGAGAGAGAAGAGAGAGGAGAAAAAGAGAGTCCGCTTCCGAAGCCTCAAGGTGCTGAACCACCTAAAACCCCGGAACCGCCTGGAGGTGCAGAAGTTTCAGATAGGATACCTCTGCGAAGTGTGGCTTTGCAAGTGCATAGATCCAGAGGTCATTTTCCTTATGATGTGAACTGTGAAGCCTGCACCTCGAGTAAAGGGAAGGTTCCTGCGAGACGCTTGCGAAGGCGTTTGCAACGCGAGGACCAGACGATTGGAATGGATTTCTACTACTTTGGTCGTCTTCGTGTGCTGCTTCTTGCACATTGTTCTTCGAACTATACCACGGCCATCCCGGCCATGAATTTGGATGATCCGGATCTGTTTTACAACATTGGACGAGTGATTCGCGAAATGGGTCTTGTGAATAAAATGGTCACAGTGAGATGTGATCAGGAGTCGGCTTTGATGTCTTTAGCCGAAAAATTGACTACCCGTACAGGTGATGTAGCTGTTTCTGGCGTCATTGTGGACGTCGTGCCCGGGTATCGCCCTCAGTCAAAAGGCGCTATTGAAAGACAAGTAGAAACTATGAAGCAGGGATTTTGGGCAGTGTGGTTAGACTTGGAGAGAGAAGTTGCGCGGAATTCCGCGCCGGAAGACTGGAACAAGAAGCTTCCGCTGGGAGGAATGCTCTGGCAAGCTTGTGTCCTTTACAGTGCCAGGTGCTACAACCTCTGGAGCTTTAGTCACCAGGACGTGACTACGCCCATTGACCGGCTGCACGAGGAGATTGTGCATCGTACGAAGACCCTGCCGTTTGGATGTCTTGTCTACGCTAAAGTAGGGGGCTCAAAAGCGCATCAACAGAAGTACAGGGGAAAGAAAACAGTGAAAGCTGTGTATCTAGGGCCTAAAGAGCCTAGAGGGGGCGGTGTCTTTGCTGTTCCAGTGGGTCAGACTGAGATCGATATCTTTCCTGTCTGTAGGGCCTTAGAAGGAGCGAAAGGTGAGCCTGTCTACGACGTAGGGGCCATACACGCTCTGTCTACTTCACAGCCTCTGGTTCTAGACCCAGCGGATCCTGAAAGGCCCATCATGTTTGAGCCACCACCTGATCCGGTGAAGTCAGAAGACCCTGACCCGGGGTTTGAAAACGAAGATGAAGAGATGGTACCAGATGATCCTGATCCTCTGAATGATGTTCCGTCTTACGTGGAACCCACAGATGATGAGGGGGAAGGCGGACTTGGGTCACCGGAAATGCAGCCGGATGACCTAGAGGACATGGAAATTGACTGGCTAACTAACCATCTGTTAGAGTCTTTGTTCAAAGGACCGGACATTCTGGCCACGTCTAAAGAAGTAGCTGATTCGTTTACTCTCAAATTCGGAGGGAGTAAGATCAAGTGCCAAGTACCCCGAAACGCCGTTTCTGAGACCTCAGGTGAACAGTTAGACCCTGAACTTCTGTATGCTTCGATGAAGTTGGAGCTTGAGGAACTCGAGTCTTTTGGAGTAGGAAAAGTGATCTCTGAGGCTGAGGCCCGCAAGTCGGCGCGAGAGAGCGGTCGGAGGGTTCTCACGAGCAGGTGGGTTAACACGATCAAACGTAAAGGTCTTTACCGTTCCCGCCTCGTGGTTAGAGATTACGCTTCAATGGGAGGCACGACGCTTTCCGAAGGCATCTACAGCCCGACTACGAGTTTAGAGGGTTTAAGGCTTCTTTTGGCATTGCTTTGCAAGAAAGGCTCAGTGTTGAGCTGTGACGTGAGCGTGGCTTTCATGCACGCTGCAGTGTCAAGGCCAGAGTACGTAGAGCTCCCAAACAATGTGAGTATTGCGGACTCTTCTGTTCCCCAAAAGGCAGGAAACAAGAAGGTGTATCTTCGTCTTCATAAAGCGATGAACGGATTGAGATCGGCACCGCTTTCTTGGTATAAGGAACTGAGTTCGTACTTGGAGAAGAGCGGATTCAGTCCAAGCCTGGACCCTACGATATACCGAAGGAAGACGTCGAAGGGTCTGACGTTGGTACTGTTCTATGTAGACGATTTGCTGATCTACTCCGAGGACCCCTCGGAAGGGAAGAGAGTCTTCGAAGGACTGCAGAAACGCTACAAGCTGAAACTGACTGGAGAGATTCCTGAACATGGTGCGGGGGAAGTTTCCTTCCTAGGTAGGAGAATCTTCCGACGTTCCGGAGACAAGCGCGTCTATTTCGGGCTAGATAGCAAGTATCTAGACGCGTGCTGCTCTGAGTACAATATAACCAAACCGAGCCCCAAACTCCCGTCGCTTGAAAAGCGATACTCCGACCTGGTTCGAAAAGGGCAAACTGAAAAGATTAGCCCGGCCGCACACGAAAAGTATCGTAGGACCCTTGGTCGGCTTGCATGGGCAGCCCTCTCCCGACCGGACCTGCAATTCTGTTGCGGGTTTTTGGGCCGGCACCAGGCGGCGCCAGACGAGGCTGCTGAAACATGCATGAGAGACGTCCTTAAGTGGATAAAAGGGCTTCCGCACCGAGTACAGGTGTTTCCATCAACTCGGGAGATCCTGGAAGATGATGCGGATCCTCAGGCGGTTTCCTGTTTTACAGACGCAAGCTGGAGTTTGAATTCGGTTAGTGGTGGTGTGATTACTTGGGAAAACTGCTGTCTGAAGACTTTTAGCAGAAAGCAATCAACCACAGCCCTGTCCAGCGCTGAGAGTGAGCTCGCGGCGCTCACGGAGATAGCCAGGGAAGGTCTCTACATTGCCCTCTTGATAGAGACCATCTTGGAAGGCATTCCGCAGGACAGGGAGACCGGTTACTATCTCTTGAAGGGTTACTCTGACTCTGAAAGCGCAGTTTGTATCTCAAAAATGGGAACATTGCTGAGGAAAGTTCGCCATATAGAGTTAAGAGCCGCATTTCTCCAGGAACTTGTGGATCGTGGAAGGTTCACGATTGAGCACATACCGGGGGCCATCAACCCCGCAGATGCTCTAACGAAAAGTCCCACGAATGACAGTTTAGCAAGCTTGTGTGAGGCTTGTGGCTTGACCACCGAGCCGGTTGGCTGGGAAGAAAAAGCTTCAGGCACTAGCGTTTCGGTTACCTTTAAAGAGCCCAATACCTGCGACGAAGTGCTCGCAATTCCGAGCTCGTGGAAGGACGAGGCCTACAGAGTTGCTACTGGGGAGGCCACCATGGTTGTCTTGGAACTCTGTTGCGAAGAGGAAAGCGCGATAGCCCAAGCTTGTAAGCGGGAACGTGACATCGCGTATTTTGGAATCACCAAGAAGCTAGACTTGCTGAGTAGAGAGGCTTCTTTGTTGCTAAAAGGGATTCTGGAAAAGATGGCTTCTAACGAAAGAATCTACGTGTATGCACATTTGTCTACTCCGTGCAGCGCAGGTAGTGGCCTTAGGCACCTGCGTTTCTCAAAGGACGTGAAGAACCGGGCGAGATGGAGAGCTAGTCTGGAGGTACACAAGAAGTCCTGGAGACGCATACGAGCAGTTTTCCAGGACTATGCTGACCACGAGAGACTCCTCCTCTCCCACGAATGGCCTAAAGGGTCTGGCCTTTGGGGAGAAACAGTCTACAAGTCAACAGCGAAAAGACTGGGACTCGAGCACGAGTGTTTGGTAGACCGGTGCTGTTTCGAGGAAGCTGGCAACCGTATCCTGAAGCATTGGTGGTTCGTCAGTTCGGATTCGAGTTTTATCTGGACTTTATCCTCTTGTGTTTGCCCAGGCAACCACGAGCATGCGAGTGCTACTAGCATAGCAGCGACAGGTGTCTATCCGCAGGGCTTAGGCCGCTTCCTGGTGAAAGAAGCCAGGAGAAGTCTCGAAAGACGAAAGAAGGACTGACCGCGCAATAGGCATGAGGGGGTGTGAAAATGTAGGAATTGCCGTTTCGGCGGCCGCGCCTCGCGCTCCGAGAAGAAAATATGACATTTGGCTCAAGCTTTCGGCTCAACCCCGGTGGGGTGCCTTTGGTAGCGAGTTGGTAGTTGTCAACGAGCCCTGGGGCCCAAATCTGCGTGGGGGAACAGGCCCGTGGTCGAATCCCAGCTTGTCCAACTTGTGCCATGGCTGAGCTTAGGGTGTTCGCCTCCCTTTTGTCTCCACAGTCAGGAACCGCTGCTCACCGTCGGGGGTTCGCCTCCGTTGCAAGGGTGCGATGCATCCTAGGCCAGTCCCAGCCGGCGGGACGCAAGTTCCGGAGCGGGGGGCAATCTATCGGTGGGGGCTCACCTCCAGGAAAGCTTGAGTATGAAGAAGCACCACCGCTGGTGCCCCTAAACTAACTGCACTTTCCCCAAAGTTTTGCTTTTGTTGTCCTTTGCCACTTTGCACTGCTTGCAGTCATGCATGCCGCTGCATTCCTGAGATCATGCCGCCCACTGGCAGGAGAGCAGATGGGGGCAAGGTCTTCGCCACTGGTCACTTTTGGTTGTGTCTTGGGTTTAGGATTGCATGCATGCGTGGCGCTGGCAAGTTTGGTGGCAAGCGTGGGGACCATCCTGTGTGGTTGAGGCTCCTTAGGGGGTCCCTTGGCTTCTTTGGGAGGGTTTAGGGTGTTGTTGAGGTCACCTATGTGTGGGCCACAAGTGTGCTGCCACCTCTGGCTATACCAGTACCATAATTACTGAAATTTTGTGCATCAACTCAGGCGCTATGCACTCTGGACATGCAGGAAGCACTCATCTCTCCAGCCTCTGGGAGGATCTTCCTCAGCGCCCAGGTCCTCCACTAAAGGGCCATGCAGTTACGTCCCTGAGTTGGGGGCCTGCCACCTGTGCAGGGTTTTGGAACAAGTGCAGGAGTTGCTACGGGCTCTTGCCTCCCTATCGCTTGGCGTTGACAGAACCAAGTGTGGGATCCTCCTCTTACTTGTTGTTTTTTATAGTTTCGGGCATGCAGGTACCCAGGAGTGTCCAGACCGTGGGTCCTGCCTGTGCTGCAAGCCAAGGCAACAGTGGGTGTGTTTCATGGCTGGTGCGGCGTGGTTCCCGCGCTTGTTGAGGGGAGCGTCGACACCTGCGCGTGTGGAGGGGTGCGTTTGCCCTCGCGCTTAGTTTGAGGGCTTAGCACCGGCCTTGACGCGCAGTCACCTAGGTTTGGATCTTGCAGTTGCCCAGGGTGGTTGGTTGGGTTTAAGGTCACCTTTGAGAGCGTATACCGGCCCACTTCGCCGGGGGCCTTTCCCAGCCACAGTGCAAAGGCAGTGCGCGCTTCTCTGTCTTCGCGCAGACCCATTCATTACAGTCCAGGCACCGTTTTCTGTCCTTTTACTGCCAAACAAGTCGTTCCTGCTATTTTGGGGTTTAGGATGACACGCTGAGCCCCAAATAGCAACATGATGTTGCTGGTATAGGAATTCGCCAAGATTTTTGGCCAAATTTCCTTTTCTGCACAAAATCATTGAAGTTGGCCCGCCAGCATCAAAGATCTTCGACATCGAGTCGAGCGTGCATTGCAGGGCCAAATAGCAACATTACGTTGCTGGTATAGGAAATCGCCAAGGCTTTTTTGGTCAAATTTCCTTTTCTGCACAAAATCATTGAATTTGGCCCGCCCGCACCAAAGATCTTCAACATCGAGTCGAACGTACATTGCAGGGCCTGGACGCTGGCTCTTCCTCCCCGGCTGGAGGTAAGTTTGGCCAACATGTGGCCTTGATGGCCACTCTGCTGCCCGTGGCATGCACGCGAGGGCAGTACTTCCACTCCTTTCCCCGTCTTTGGGGTGGTTTTCCCTCCCCGTTTGGAGGTAATTTTGGCAGACAGGGGGCCTTTATGGCCACTCTGCTGCCTGTGTTTAAGAATGCAAGGGCAGTGCGCCACTCCACTGCCCGTCAATGGGGTGGATTTTGGTTGGTAGAGGTAGCCGAGTGCCCAGAGCTGCTGCGGCATGGGTGCTCTGGCCCCTGTTAGTAAGAGCGAGAACGCAGGGGCCACCTCGTTGCAGCAGGGTTTTGGGGCGTCGTTCCCAGCGCCTCCATAGTCGATGGGAAGGCGTCGCTCCCTGCGCCTAAAATTGGGGGGAGTGCGTGGTCCCCGCGCTTAACTACAAATTGAGGGGACAAAACCCTGCTGCGCCAGTTAACGTCCAGCCCAGAGAAGGTGAGCTGAAGGCCCCCCGCCCCCAGGCCTTGGGGGTTCTCCTCCCTGCCAAGTGCATTGGGGCGGGGCAGCAACACAGGAGGCCTAGCCCTGTATAGTGCAGTTCCAAGTTGAAGACGCTGGGGGTTGACCATTCAGAGTCCCTCCATGTGATGGCATAGGTCCTGTAGCCTGCAGTGACCAAGGCTTTCTTTTCTCACCTCATTTTTCCTGTGGGATTTTGGGCTCAGCACCGGCCTGGAAAGCGCCCGGGTAAGCAGTGCCGTAGGCAAGCACGCCTAGTCACAACGACTGTGGGTGTGTAGGCTGTAGGTGTCAAAACCCTTTTCCCCCAGGCCTGGCTCAAGGTAGCCACCCGGGTTTCTTAGGATTGCCGTTTCGGCGGCCGCGCTTCGCGCTCTGAGAAGAAAATATGACATTTCTTTGTTTGCCTAGTTGCTTGCAGGTACATGTGTAGGACATGAGTGCTGTGACATGGCAAGAACATGTTTTGTTTTGGCATGAGCATGTCTGCATGACATGAAGGTGCTTTGACTTGACATGTTTTGGTTTGCAAGTCCGAGGATGAGTTTTGGGAAGCACAGAGAGGCTTTTAGCTCTCGGGAGTTGACCTGAGAGTCATCTGGAAGTGCTTAAGCAAAGCTCTGAGGAACAGACTTTGGCCGTTACTCACTCCGTGTGCCTTGCCCCGTCGTTCGTACCGTGTCGTGACCGTTTGACACTCGACTGAGGCATTCTGAGAGCATGCTGTATGTTTTGCAACAGACCTGAAGTCCTGAAGCAGTAACCAAGATGTTTTGCATGTTACTTTTGCATTCTCCTTTGTCTAAACAAAGTTGAGATGTCGTTTGAAGACTTGAAGCCTTTGCTCTTGGAGAGAGCACCTTTGCTGACTAAAGACAGTGCAGCTGAACACTGACGTGTTTGGCTCAAGTGCGAACGGAAAAAGCAGTCTGCGCTAAAGCTCTGCTTTTCACAGAATAAAACAGGTGCCTGCAAAAACAGAAGATTCTTAGGCCAGTTGTATTTTTTGGCTTAAACAGTCAAAGCTGCTGAGCAGCTGCATTGAAAAAATAAAGGAGCCACCAAAATCTAAGCGAAGACCCCAATGCTCCAAAAGTGTGGCATCCTGTTTTGGAAAAATCCTCTTAGATGTACCTGCGCACATAGGTGGGCCCTGTAAGCCTTGTTGAATAAACAGGCTTGCAGCGAGCATCGTGTTACCGACGGATTGGTCGGCTCCCGCGCCACGTCACTGCTATGCAAATGGGGGGCTGCGCCCCCCCCGCTTTTTCTGCCGGGCAAGCTTGCGTGAAGCATATTATTCGAAACCAGAGAAGTAAGACTCTCAACATACATTTCCCTTTACAAAGCGAAAGAAGGGAATGTATTCTAAATTCCACACCCCTCGAATCTTGTTATACATTTTGTGTTTGTTGGATTTTATTCTTCGAAACCAGAAAGTGAGACTCCTTGCGAATTGAAAGAAGGGAATGTATTCTAAATTCCACCTCCCTCGAATCTTGTTTTGTTTTTTGGGTTTCATTCTTCGAAACCAGAGAAGTGAGACTCTTCTTTTAAAGGGGAGCTGAAGGGCAATTCCACTCCGCTCGCTTCTTCTTTTGTTTTTTGTGTTCATTACTCGAGTTTCAAGGAGCAGAGAGTTCATGGTATAACAAGATTCGAGGGGGGTGAATTTAGAACAAATTCCTTTCTCTCTTTTTTCAAATGGAAGTTGGAGCCCACTTCTCTAGTTTCGAAGAACGAAATCCAAAAAACAAAACAAGATTCGAGGGGAATTTAGAATAAATACCTTCTCTCTCATCTTCAAAAGAAAGTAATGTTTAGAGTCGCCTCTCCCCCTTTTTCAGCCCCCTAAAGCCTGAAGCCTCTCTCAACACAACACACGCGTCTCTTGTCAGATGCAACACGCCGCCTGTGGCAAATTCGGAGTCTCAAAGAAGTCTTGGAACTTTTGCATGGCACGTGTGGCTGGGAAACAGCTGCTTGTGTGTGTTGAAGGAGAAAGACTGATGACAATTCCATCCAGCTGCAACCAATGGTCATGGGTTGGAGTTTGGGCCGAAGGTTTTGGACATGATTTATATGCTTCCACGCGAGTTTGCCCGGCTTAAACAAGCGGGGGGGTTGGGGGGGGCGCAGCCCCGTAGTAAGCCTCTTAGACGTCTTAAACTGCTGCCCGAACCCTCCAGAAAAGGCCCAGCAAGCATTCGGCCTCTTAAACTGCTGCCTAAATTCCTCCACAGAAGGCCCGGCAAGTTACGCCTTTCAAACTGCTGCCCAAACCCTCCACAAAAGGCCCAGCAAGTATCAGGCCTCTTAAACTGCTGCTTAAACCCTCCGCAGAAGGCCCAGCAAGTATTACGCCTTTGAAACTGCTGCCCAAACCCTCCAAAAAAGGCCTAGCAAGTATTAGGCCTCTTGAACTGCTGCCTAAACCCTCCGCAGAAGGCCCAGCAAGCATTACGCCTCTCTTAAATTGCTGCCCAAAGGCCCAGCAAGTATTAGGCCTCTTAAACTGCTGCCTAAACCCTCCACAGAGGGGGGCTTGGTTGCGGCTTCAGGGGAGCTTTAGGGGGGGCTTTAAGGGGGGCTTAAAAAGAGGGGCTTTAAGGGGGGGCTTGAAGCCCCTTAAAACGGGGGCTTAAAGGGGGCTTAAAGGGGGGCTTAAAGGGGGGGCTTCAAGGGGGCTTAAAGGGGGCCCTAAAAAGGGGCTTAAGTGTTAGGATTGAGCTTTACTTCCTGCACATGTACATTGTCCATTGCATGAACAACATGCAACACTGACAGAGAACATTGGCATGTGGACATTGCCATGTCCATGATGCATTGGCTCAAGGCTCAAGGTGCCAACGAGGATTGGCTAAGGATTGGCTCAGCCCAAGTGACACAAAAGATTGCTGAGCGAGAGATTGCGTCTGACAGTTGTATGCTTGTATTGTGGTGTGGTCAAGACCATTGATTGAACAGTCATGTGTTTGGTAGTTTACATAACAGTTTGATATTGTACAGAAAGTGACCTTTGAAAATTTCATGGTAGCGGAGCTTCGGCTTAAGAGCTGGGGCCTGCTCACTGACAAGCTCAGTAAGGTAGGATTGTACAAAGTTCGTTTTCGCTGTATGGTCGTTCGAGAAGCCTGGTAGATTGTTTTGTGCATCGAGTTGAGAAGAGTAAGAAACATTGTACAAACCTTTGGCTTGGAGCATCATGTATAGACTTTGGAAGCGCCAGAGAGATTGGTGAAGCTTTTCCTTGAAGCAGTGTACTGTGGCAGAGATTGTGTGCGAGGTACAGATTGCACATGTCAGTTCTGTCAAAGCATTGCGAAGAATAGGTAGAGAGAGTTTTGTTGTGACTGCTGTGTGTAGAGTGATTGCGAGTTTTGATAGGGACGTTTGATTCGTTTGAGTTTTGGTAGGAACTTTTGGTGATTGCAAGTAGCCAAGACGACACGCATTGATGCTGAGTGAAGCTGAAGTTGTGTCTGAGATTCGTGAAGCCTGATTGACTGAGGTACGATTGAAAGAAGTGGATTGGGCTTGGGTTCGTCCCTCCCCAAGGCCACAGAGGTAGAGATTGAAAGAAAAGAATGGACAAAGGAAGTGGAGGTTTCAGTCCCCGCAGAGAAAAGGAATTGCAAGGAAGTGGAGGCTCCAGTCCCCACTGAACAGATTGGAGGTTCAAGTCCCCAACGGAAAAGGAAAGGAAAAGGATTAGGAAAGGTAAAAGGTATTGAAAGAAAGGCGAAAGAAAGCTGACAACAAAGAATGATGGCCAAGAGGAGCCATTGGGTTTTCAAGCTTTTGTCCCTGCCTCAGATGAAAGGGAAAGACTGAAGAAAGAAAGAGGAAAGGAAGAAATGATTGAGGGTTCCAGTCCCCAGAAAATTGTGTACTCAGGAAAGAAGGTAGAGCAGATGAAACAGTCATGATTGATGTGGATCAAAGCACAGAAGCGTTGCGTGTATCTGCATGACTAAGGAGCACCAAGGTGTTGTTGAAAAAGGATTGGTCGATTGCTTGGTTGAAGTTGAGAGAGTTGATTGAAGACCCGTTGAGGGTATGTGAAGGAGTTGTATTGGATAAAAGGTGCTGAAAAGAACATGACCAGAGAAGTGCACCGGACAAAATGGATGGACAAGGCTGGCCATTGAATTCAGCCCAGCGGTAGCTTGCATTCCCGAACACGTCGGGCCGTCCACCGCGACCTAGTAGGTGTATTGCTAAAACAGCATTGTAGCTACGTTGGTTGGAACTGTGTGCAGTTCCTTCGGCCGAACGTTGAGACTCTGTCTCATGCCTGATCATTGTGAGCGCGCGCCTTTACCTAAAGCCTTAAACATTGTTTAGCACTTGGGAGTGCTTGCGTGAGAATTTGAAAGGCATTGCAGGTGTCCACTGTCGTATTGCTTGTGCTTGATTCGCGAGTGTCCGATTTGTTCTTTGAGGAACGTACAGTGCGATTTTGTAGTTGGAATTGATGGTTGAAGTACTTGCTGCTTACTTGAAAACATTGGCCCCAAACCGGTGTGTATAGTTGAGCCTCTATCATTGTTGTCTTTCGTCATCTCGGACTCGCCGCCCGGCTGACAAAGCGCAAGCTGCTCGGACAGCTTAGCCATTGATATGCGAAAGCTTCCGATGCGCGGATTGGCTGAGACCTTGTAATATCGCCAGCGAAGCTCGGATTGGGCAAGTTGTTTGAGAGTGTTCTTTTTCTGTGTCGAATCTTACTTGCGTGAAGCATTGGACTTCGCTGTTGCCTTTGCTTGAGCATGTGTGAGCATGATTGTCGTTGTACCTTGATTGCAGCAAGGAGTGCGTTGAGGCACGAGCTGCGTGCTTGGTTTGTGCTCGGATGGTTGATGTGGTTCGCCTTTTGCCAGAGCGTGTTGGATTGATGATTGCTTGTTTCTCGGTGGCTCAGACATGGTCGGCGCAGATTAGAGCATTGGAAACGTTTTGATTGTCCTGCTTGAAGCGTGATTGATGGATCAGCGTTGGCTTGTCTGCTTGGATTGCATACTTGTGATGGTCCTTGGTCGTTTCCTTGAATTTGAGAAGTGCATGCCTTGATTATTTTCGTGTCCCGTTCACTCGGGACAGCATTGCAAAGCACGCGTGAGCATTGAGATTGGTCAGAGGAATATCTCCTTCTGCAGGGCTGCCAGTGCACAGCAGCTGTGCTTGAAGGAGTGAGCTGATTGATTCCTTGCCTTACTTCAACGTTGTGGTTGTTGGCTTTTGGCTTTGTTGTCTGTCGTGCTCGATTGCAGTCAGGTCGATTTCGCCGCTTGAAGCTGGCCTTATTGCTAGTCCCAAGTTGGCAGTTGGATGAGTTTGGTCCTTTCCGTGGATCCTAAACCCCAAAACACGCCGAAAACCAAAAATCGGTCGATTGAAAAATCGTTTTGTCGTACAGAAGCCCTTGGCGGGTGTGCTCAAGTACTAGGGTTTGTGTACTTGGCTGTGATTGATTTTCTCAGATTTGCTGATTGCACAGCAAGGGACGGAAGCGTGACATTGTCTCTTCAAGGGACGAAGTCGTTGATTAATCGTTGTGAGTTTCAGCTGTGGATTGTTGGAAGAGTGCGTGCTTGCTGGCTTGCTTGCTTGCTTGGAGTGACTAGTTGGATCCGTGAGTTGAGACAGTTTATTGCTTAGTGCCTGCGCTGCAATACATTGAAGAGTCAGGTGGTGAGCGTATGCTTGCTTGTGAGTCTGATTGTGT
Source organism: Symbiodinium natans (assembly GCA_905221605.1). Classification (NCBI taxonomy): domain Eukaryota; class Dinophyceae; order Suessiales; family Symbiodiniaceae; genus Symbiodinium; species Symbiodinium natans. The sequence goes on along the minus strand of CAJNDS010000461.1, from coordinate 22,816 downwards.
TACAAGCGTCTGCTTGTTACTGGAGATTCAGGTCAAGGTGGCTCAGATTGAGTCGCTGTTGATTCTTGGCTCATGTTGATGACAAGTATTGTGCGTTTGGTTGCCTGGTTTTGGTTGCTTTGTGCTGCGTTGTCGTTGCTACATTGGTTGGAAAACAGTTGTGCCTACAACTCCTACGACTCATGATTGGACCTGTTGTTCCTCAATTGTTTTGGTTTTGAAGCGATTGGCAGAATCAAGGTGGGAGCCTGTTCCCAATGCTTAGCAGGCCAGATTGTTCATTCAGTCCGCCTGTGGAGCGTTTGTGCTTATTGCATACTTGTAGCAGTTGCTTTTGGTGTGTCGAGTTTTGGTTGCCTGTTTCGGTCTCTCGGCAAGATCATTGGAGGAGCGTGTTTCTCTAGTCTTGCAAGTCAGATTGAGCTCCACTTGCAAGATGTGATTGTCGCTTGACTATTGAGAGTTGAGTTGGTTGCGCGTGTTGCTGGTGTCGGTTTTGCATGTCCTGCTTACATTGTGCATGTTTCTTGCAGAAGCGGTGTGCTGTATAGCATCTTGGCAGTTGAAGCTGGAAGTTGGTATTGCTTACGTGCTTGCTTGACTAATTGCCTCGGTATACCTTTGCGCTGTGTTCATTAGCATGCATAATCACTTTGGTCACTGTCGGGTGACGTTGCCTGAATTATTGGCACAAGCGCTGCTTGTGGAGACAGATCGGTATTGATCTTGCTTGTGCGTTTTCTTGAAATTTCAGTGCTGCAGATTGAAGTGATGGCTTCTGCTGCTGCACCTTTGCCAACAACAACGTGTAATTGCTACACCAGTTGGTTTTGCCTTGCCCCGTTTGCTTGGTCGGTTGTCTTGTCTACATTCTGCGTGTTGGAGTGAATTGGCTTTCCTCGGTTGCTTATTGCACATTGCCAGTTATGAGAGAGGTGACGCCTCTTACTGATGGCGATTGGCCCTGACGAGCTCCTGTTTTGCCTGAGTTGGTGCATTTGGCGTCCTTGGTTAATGCGCTTGGCTTGCGTGCTTTCCTTTTGTGTTACTGAGTCGTCCGTGTTGATTGGTCCTCTCGTTCTCCCGCCCTCCCATCCCTTTGTTGTTCGGCTTGCGGCTGAAGCCTTAGCCGAGGGACGGAGAGGAGGAAGGAGTCAGTATTGACTCCAGGAGTCGGCATTGACTCCAGGTATTGCTTGAAGGCTTGAAGTGTTGATCTGATTTATGCTTTGATTGAGTGGCTGATTTGTGCTATAGTTGTGTTTCGTTGGTCGAGCTGTCGTGTGTAGTTTGCTTTCTTTGCGTCTTAGAGATTGATATCGTGAAGAGCCGATTGCGCTTCTTTGCGTGAAAATTCGGTGCCAGATGTGTATCACTGATGCACATTGCTCAGATGCTTGTTGTTGTTCGCCGCCCAGGCCTTAGTTACAGTTGCTCATTGCCCGGACCCTATCTGTGCTGCATTTAGCTTTCGGTCGTGTTTGCTCGTTAGGATTGGACTTCCAGAAAGTTCGTGAGAGCATTGTGGTCTAGTGTTGATTTTGAAGAGCCTGTTTTGAATGATTGAATTTAGGAACCTCAGGAACCAATCACAGGGTGAATTGCCCGAAGTTGTTTCCTATAGCCGAGGAGCAATTGTATATAGGAGCCAGACCTAAGGAAACATTGGTAGGTGATTTTCTCCATTGTTCCTTCAGGAGCTGAATTGCGCATACCTTTTCCTGTACATAGCAGAAGCGACCATTCTGATTGGCCTTGACCCAGTGTTGTTGTTTTCTTTCTTGAAACTGGCAGATGCGATTGCTGATTCGTCCTACGCCCTGATCACTGGTTGTAGCCATGGTTTTCTCCAGTACTGCGATTGCGTTTTCTTCGCGACGAGCACAAGTGGCAAGGACAAATGGTTGCTATTCATTCTGCTGGAGACGGTTTCCGCGGGATTGCCTTGAGCATTGCCCCAGGACTTTGTTTGTTCAGACTGGTTGCATTCTTGTATAGCTTCAACAATTGGAGACACACTTTATTGATGATTCCACGAACTGCATGTCCACTCGGATTGGTTTGACTGTGCAGATGGCAGAAGAGTATTTTTGCAGACTTTGACTTCATAATTTGTATTGAGTACATGAATGATGATTTTTCCTTCAGTGCCAGTGATTGCTTTTGGTTCTTCGGATTGCCATAACAAGACCATTCGAGATTCACGAAGATGGCGTTGGCGTTGTACAGTGCGAGGCATTTGCAAGTCTTCGGATTGAGTTTGTGTTGCTCAACACGAACACTCAGAGTTTCATTGTGCAGCAGCTCATCGTCGCTACCTGCGCTGCTTGCACATTGAGTGCGTGATTCAAGTTCCGTCTTTCAAGACCGCAGCAGATTGGTTTGCGTTCTGCAGACTGATCACAAGATGAAGCATTGTTCCTTTACTTTGGCGGTGAAAAGGACATTGCAGTCAGCGCGAAAAAGTGGTGCTATTTTCTGCATGGTGCCGATTGTGACGAAGTGGCTTTCCCATTTCTACTTATATCGCATGTCAGTGGCATTGTGGTTTTCTGGCGAACGCTCATCCTCTGGAGTCCATTGCCCAGTGCTTGGCTGACAACAGCTTATTGACCTCGAGAAGCTGTTGACAGGTATGGATTGAGCTTGTGTCTGGTTCACTGCATCGTTGCAGGATTGCAGCATGATATCCCACAGCTGATTGCCTTGCTGCTTCTTCAGCTAGAGGTTGCCTCTTGGTTTGGAGCATGGCTTTACGAGAAGAAGACTGGCGAGATTGCCCGTACTGTTGCCCGAAAGGCGCGAGATGCTGTGGCAACATGCTGGATTGAGCAGGATGCACTAAGGATTGGTGGTGTCTGATATTCATTGCCTCTGATTTTCGCGTTGTGCGGATATTGCTTCCGCGTGATGTTCTTCATGGCGATTGTTGAGTGCCATTGATCCTTACATCGCACACTTCGCCGATGCGATTGTGATTTCACGATTTGACGTTGCCCTTTGACAGACAGATGGTCCTATGTATATTGCAGAGGACATCACCAATGATGCCTGATTGTGTGACGGTCACGAAGAGCTAATATGGACACTGGTGGTGATAGGTTATTCTGCAAGCGTTGTGCATTAACCACTCTGGTCATTGAGAGTGAAACGATGGATCTTTGATTGGATTGACATATGCTTGGACGTATTCGCAGTTGCTTTGTCTTCGTGGTAATGGTCAGCGCTTGTGAACTCATTGCTTGTGATTCTTTATTTCCGTATTTTTCTATGTGCAAACCAAGTCATTGCATTCATTCGACCACAGTGAGATCAAATATCGCTGGTAGCGTCGCTGGTAGCCGCGAGCTTGGTGGAACGCCTCATTGGGCTCACAACCCAAAGTTGTATAGGATTGGAATTCAAGTTTTACGTGGAGTCAGACCTTTATTGGCGACTGTATCAGTGCATGAGAGTTCTTTGGATGATGGAATGGTTTGTGGATCGCTTAGCTTATCTACTATTTTATTTCGGGCCGAGTTGATTGATGATATCTTCCTTGTGATTGACATACACTGGTTTCAGGAAGCCATAGATCCGACATTGCTATCTCTACATGGCCTTGCTCGGTTCTGCAAGTTGTGAGAAGGGTCGTTCTTTCGGCGTGCAGATTTGAGATTGTTTCCTTGACCCTGATCTAAAGCAGCGTATTGATCGCCGTTGCAAAGCTGCGCCTGGGAATCTTCTGGATTGCATTGGATGCAACCTGGTTGGTTCTACTTGAGTGACAGCATTGTCTCAGCGTTGCTCATTGGTCAGCTGCTTCTTTTGAACCTCTTCGTACAGTATTGAGGTCTTACAAAATTTGTTTGGTTCTGTCATTGTTCTCATGCTGCAGATTTCATTGCACGAACAGTGATTGGTTTTGTTTGCAGTCTGCTAGTGACTGCTTCGTGGGATGTTTTGCATTGTTTCCGGAAGAAGACGAATGATTGCGATTGGATTGCTTTCATTGAGATCTTCGGTACGGTGTTGGACACCGTATTGAACTTGGATCTGGAAAGTCATTGCAACTCCACCTATGTTGCAAGACCTGCCGTATTGAGCATCTTGAGTCACATTGACCTACTCATTGTGACATCAAGCCATTTCTCAGAATGCCACACGAAGTGACGAGCCTTTGGTACAGAAAGATTGCCAAATCCAGGAATGCCTTCGGATAGGTTGACTGCACCCAAGAGCTATTGCCGTCTTGACGTGAAGAAGAACTGAGCTCATTGAGCCCCTTTGGCAGAAGCGCTTTTTAATTCATTGGTCTCTAGTTGCTGGTTCTATTGACTGCGAGTAAGCTGTGTTTGGATGATTGCTAAGTCATTCATTCAATGCGGTTGTTGATCTTGCGATTGTAAAGGTCATGGAACTCTAGAACAAGAAATTGGCCACAAGATGCCAGTTCCAGACCATTGTCTTTGTTTTGTCAAGTAACAGATGACTGCCCTAGAACAAAATGAAGATTGACCCACAAGAAGGTCGGCAGCATCAAGAATTGTTGTACAGTTGGTTGTCGTAAAGCTGTTAGTGTGAATGATTGCTGAAGCATTCATTCAAGGGACGGTGTTAGGATTGAGCTTTACTTCCTGCACATGTACATTGTCCATTGCATGAACAACATGCAACACTGACAGAGAACATTGGCATGTGGACATTGCCATGTCCATGATGCATTGGCTCAAGGCTCAAGGTGCCAACGAGGATTGGCTAAGGATTGGCTCAGCCCAAGTGACACAAAAGATTGCTGAGCGAGAGATTGCGTCTGACAGTTGTATGCTTGTATTGTGGTGTGGTCAAGACCATTGATTGAACAGTCATGTGTTTGGTAGTTTACATAACAGTTTGATATTGTACAGAAAGTGACCTTTGAAAATTTCATTAAGGGGGGGCTTAAGGGGGGCATAAAGGGGGGGCTTAAGTGAAATTTTACAAGATCAATGTTCACAGACTGGCTTGATCACACAATCCAGAATACACAAGATGCACAGCAAAGTCACTTGATGCAATCACTCACTCAGCAATCTTGTTTGTGCCGCCTTGAGCCAAAGCACCGAGTCAACGCTCATGTTGAGCATGTCGCTGTGCCAATGCTTCTCTGGAAGCATGCCAATTGTGACCTTATATTCTAACACGGTCCCTCAGCAGAGACAATGTTTGTCTGTGCTGTTCTCCAGTCACAATTCAAATGATTTCGTAAAACAAAGATTCAGTCAACCAATCAACGGAGTATATCGAAAAAAATCTCAACTGCAAACGACTACCAATCAGCTCAGCAGTGAACAATGCACTCAGAGGCTCGGCTCAATCCTTTTGCTTTGCAAGCGAATCGCAATCGCTTCAAAAGAGAACTTGCAACGAAACCTGCAATGTTCTGTTGGCATACCGAATGCTCCAATGCATCCGAATCAATACACCACACGGAGTGGTCCTGAGAAACGGTCAGCAAAGTTTCCAATCGGGGTCCAATGAGCTGCAGCAAGTGAAAAACCACATCATCACCAATGAAAAGCATCAACTGTAAAACCAATCGTCGAAGCACCAACCAATCAAATGCAATCTCATCTTTCCAGGCCAGTCAAAATTGTTGGATGCCAGTGAGGCATCAGTCCATCTGGTGGACGTTGAGGGCAATCCTCAATCGGCTGCCTCCGCTCGCGATCGTGAGCTCGGAGCTGCCAATCTGGCCTTCGCCAATGGCCCTTGCCACTGCGCTTCCAGCAATGGCCGACGAGCCAATGCCTGCGATGCGTCCTGCACCAATCAGCTTGCTCAGGCGTGTCGGGACGGCAATGTGGCGGTGGAACGAAAACTGCTCCGTTGCTCCACTCAAGTCCCAATTCAATCCGTCCAGAAGGGCCTTCAGTGACAATCGAGTGTCAACCACCATCGCAGTCAACAGCTCAATCGGGTTCAGGCGGTAGTTGCCATCTTCAATGGCTTCCAAGATCAAGCAATGGCCACAGTAAGACTGGTTGTGCCAATGCAACAATCCGCCCTTTCCCGTGGTGCCGTGGGGAATCGGGACATCAATGGGTGGTACCCAATGATCCATACATTCTCGTGCAATCCTGCCTCAATGGAGGGGACCTGATCGCACCACTGATGGAGCTTCACCAATGCCTGGTCAATGGTGGTGAAGGCATTTGCCTGACCACACGGAAAACCATCCAATGCAATGACACCGTCTGCCACCACGCTTCGCATCAATGACTCTGGCAATGCCAGGAAGAAGGGCATCGCCATCAATGAGCCATCCAGGATCATCTCACTTCCAATCTGCCAGTGATTTGACACAATGACCCAATTGCGAACTTGCAGCGTGCGAATGGTCAATGGGACCATTCCTTCCTGAGCAGTGACCAATGCCAATGGCAACCCATGTTGGACTGCACCAATGCGCATTCCAGCCTGCGCACTGTAAGCGACAATGAGCCATGCCAATCCCACGGAAGGACCAATGCCCGCTGGACTGGGCCAATCCTCCGTTTTGAGGCAGGTCGCGTACGATCCAAGCCTCAATGGATTCAATCCAGCTTGTGGCTCCAATGTCTTGAGGCTGGCATTGTTGAGCAGCACTCCACCGATGCAATGCTCAATCAGTCTCATCCTCACCAAAAGCGCTTTCGCTGTGTCGATGTCAATTCCAATCCGCCGAACGATCGGAAGGCATGCTGTCTCTGTGGGGAGCAATGCCAATGCATCAGACAGGATCTCCTGCAATCCCCTGTGTTGCATCGCGCTTTCGTTCAGGAGGCGCTCGCAATCGTCTTTCAACTGATCTAAGTTCTAAGCCAGCCAATGGGACAATCGGTGCAATCACACCTGCGGGGACGGCCATGGTTGCCAATCTACGGACTGCAGAAAGGACAGTGTTCAAAAGGCGCAATGCACACAATGCTCTAGGCTCCGAGACCCGAATGAGTGATCGCAATGTGACGCAATGTGAGCCACAGTTCAGCGTGATCAATGCTTCAAAATTTGCAGAAAACCAATTCTTCATGCAATCCGCTCACTGGAAAATCAACTCAGGGTTTCGGGCTTTTTTTACAATGACAGTCAGAAGGAGCAATTTGTTCAATTGCAATGCTTGACGGTCCCTTGTTTGCCAATGTCGTTTCAATGGCTGTCGTCCGCTCAATAGCGGACTAGCTGCGCACCTAACCGCAATGCGGTTGACGGCGGTTGAGCGATGCTCTTAAAATCAATCTTAAACACAATAAACACTAAACAACATGACTGAATGCACAACGCACAATGCAGTACTGACATGTTGCACATGTGACAAGAATGTCAATGCGACTGCAATGCACTGTCAAGACAGCAATGTTCTTCTCTCTCTCTCTCTCTCTCTCTCTCTCTCTCTCTCTCTGTCTCTCTCTCTCTCTCTCTCTTTCTCTCAATGCTCAACGCAATCCAATTTAGACCGCAGAGGTCAAAGCGAAAACGACATAATTCCTCGGTCCCTCAAACAGGACCGGAAAAGCAATGCAATGGCCCAAGCCGCGTAACGTCGCGGGGCGAAGGGTCGGGTGGGCGGGGAAACAAAAGGGAAAGTGAAACAATTTTTTTTTTCGATCCAGTGCTCAGCCATATCGAAATTGGTTCCTGACCAATCCAAGCTTCCCAATGAGGTTGTGCAATGTTTCGGTGGAGACGTATTTGGTCAATACATCCGCCGGGTTGAACTTGGTTCCTATCTTGCGGACTTGCAGCAATCCGCTCTGTACAAGATTTTGCATGTACAAGTATCGCAATTCTACGTGCTTTGTACGCTTTCCAGCGCCAAATCTAGTAGCCATGCTCTTACCTGCAGTAGAATCGGTGTACGCAACAATCTGCACACGTCGCGCAAACTCCGCTTCCAAGACAAGATTCTTTACGAACAATGCCTCGTTCACTCCTTGGCCAATAGCATACAGTTCAGCCTCACCAGAAGACAATGCCACAGTGGCCTGTGTCCTCGAGGAGTGAATGACATCGCAATCAAGAACCTGCACCGTGCTTCCGCTGGTGCTCTTCCGCGTGCGAGAACAACCTGCCCAATCGCTATCCACGTAGCAAGCAATGTCAAGGGTACAACGCCAATCGGCCCGCATCTGGCTCGGGCGTAGTCGTAGAACAGACTGCTTCGTGCCTACAATGTACCTTAGCAGATGCTTCAGCTTAGCTAGGCTTTCCAATGTAGGTGACTTCACGTCACGCGACAGTTCCTTGACAGCGTAAGAGCAATCCGGCCGAACGAAAGCTAGCCAGAGCAATTTCCCTACTGCGGTTCGGTACTTAGCGTGCTCAGCAGGTTCCAATGGCGTGTCTGCGTCTTGCATGCGTTTCAATGCGGTCGTGCCAGTGGTATTGACATTGTTTGCCGATTCCATTTGGTAGATCTTAAGCAACTCCTCAATGTAACCCTGCGACATGAACATGTCAATCGAATCGCCATTGTGCTTGAGGCGACGTCCGAGAAACGAATGTTCTGTTCCAGGCTCCAATGAGCCAATGATCTTCACCAACAGTTCTTTGCCTAAGGCTTCAGTGAACGACTTCGACTGCTCAGAATCTCCAACAATCAGCAAATCGTCTACGTATGCCAAAACATACAGCTGCTTGGACGAATGACAATACAAGTTTCCGTCAGACTTGCATCGTCTGAATCCTAGCTTAGCCATGACCTTGGCAAAATGCTCTTGCCACAATCGAGGGCTTTGTTTCAGGCCATACATAGCTTTGTTCAATTTCCACAGGCACTTGAAATCGGGGTAGTACTCAGCCGGTGGCCAAATGAAAATGTCTTCAGTCATTGGCGCATGAAGGAATGCTGTGGACACATCTGCAAGGTTAATGCACCAATTGCGCGTCAACGCCATGATCAGCATGATGCGTAGCGTGACCAATGACGGCGTGCTCGCAAACAGCGTGTCAGAGTCCAATGCCTGTGCGTCCTGATAGCATCCCTGGACTACCAATCTCATCTGCAACTCCGTGTCTGTTTTCCATCTCTTGACCCATTTGACACCAATGGCATTCCTAACTTGTTCTTCAGTGCACTCTTCAATTGGTTTCTCGGTGTAAACCGTGAAGTCTTTCATGGACTTCATCTCTTTGTTCATACCAATCTTTTGGGCTTCTTCAGGGAATTCACGGGTGATGTCCCAAATGATCGGTTCCGAGAGTTTCAATTCTTCTTTGTATTCTTCACTGTCGTAGTTGACTTCTACAGGAATGTCAATGCCATCTTTGGTCGTGACCTTAGCTACACCAACCTGTCCGCAGATCCAATTCGTAACAGAAGCTACCACGCAGGCAATCCTCTGCGATTTGCTCAGCGGAGGAACAGAAGGTGCATCGGGGTCAATCCTAAGAGACTTCGCTGGGCGTCCAATCTCCTCTTCAGCAGACCTGCGTACTGTCGGGGATCTCTCAGTCTCTCCAATCGATGTTTCTGCGACTCGAATCGGAAGATCCTCTAACGCAGGAAGCTCCTCAGCAATGGCTTCACCAGGGGGTTCTTGGGGAACCTCAGGAGTAGCAACACTACTTTTCTCCAATCCAGGAGGGTCTCTGATTTTGCCTGTAACCGTCAATGACTTCGGCAATACAAAGTCAGTAGTGGGCTCTTCTCTGGCTTTGGGCTTCCAAGGGAGAGCTTGCAATTCCTTCAGAGGTCCTACCTGCCAATGCTGCGAGGGTGGCAATCTTCTAACAGTGCGAACTTTCACTACACCGTCTTCTGTTGCCACAATGATTTCATTCGCCTCGGTGTCTCTACCTAGCCACAAAGCAATCTTCCAGGGCGTGTCTGCTTTTCGTGCTTTTGAAGGGGTAATGACCTTAGCTTGTACGCACTCTGCAAATGTGCACAATCCACCTTCATAGTTTCGGTTCCACCTACGAAAATACGATGTGAATCCGTCAGAATGCACGAGGTATCGGTTAATCAACCACTGCGCGTGTTTGACTGCCCAAGGGTACAATGCGCTGTTGGAGTCAATTGCGAAACCAGTGTTGTGCTCGACCTGATACAGTAGCGTACGCAATTGTCCGTACAATGTGCGTTGCATCTGTCCTACAGATCCACTAGACTGGGAATGTTCCTTCGGGGCTGCGCGCAAGCTCAATCCACCTAACTCAGAGCAAACACGTTGACACAATGCTTTGAGGGGACTTTCTTGGTCATACTGCAATACACCAAATGTCCTACCACATTCGAAGATGAACTTTTCAGTTCAGCTACACTGTAGTCATGCCCAATCCTGATATCACGTCAACTGCAGAGAGAATCTTCTGCAAAGGCAAATCCTTATTCGTGGCACTAGAGCAGTAGTCCACTTGGATAACAGGCTGACGGTCAATCTGCTTCTTGGCTGGGCCATGTCTGCCTTTCGCCTTGACACAATGTGGACACCAATCTCTAAACGGCAAATGAGTCAATTCGTGTTGTTTTCTTTCGGACGAAGAGGGTTCACCAGGAACCTTCAATCCTTTCGGGACTCTCGCATGTCTATCTGAGGTTTCCTGTTCAGTTCTCTCATACTCAATCGGAATGGGAACAAAGACAGAGAATCCTCTCCATGCTTGAAACAAATCCCTCCGAGGATCTTGTTCAGGTTCTTTCACAGTACCATCATCCTCACGAACAGAACACCAATAGTCCTCAATTTCAGTACCATTCGATTCAGGGAACTGAGATTCCACAATGTATGTGTAGCGATCTGCCATCAGTGAGTCGCCAAATTCGTTGTCTCGCTTGGCGTCAATCGGGGAAGGCTCATCATCAGGATGAACCAAATCAGTTCGTTTCTGGTGAATCATGCGAATCCAAAACGTAGGCAATTGAACCCAATAGTCAGTAGTTCGCTCCATTCCAGTCAATGGATCAGGAGTGTGGAAGAGCCGCAATAGATCTTCTTTCATCTTGTTGTCAAACACTTGAACAGAGCGCAATCTGCTCAAAATCGTGTTTTCAGAGTCCAAGGTCTCCAATACCTCGGTCCCTCGGCTCAACACACGACGCTCAATGGGAGAACTACTGGGCTGCAAAGTCTCAGAACTGGGCTTCAATGCCTGCGAGGGCTCAGGCTTAGGTGATGTTTTGGGCTGAGGCTTCAATGCTTTCGGGGGCTGCAAAGTCTCCGGGCGCTTTCGCAGCCTTTGCTTCAATGCAAAGCGAGTGCTCCCAGTCCACTCTCGATCATCCTTAGCCTTGGAGTCCTCCAATGAACGAAAATCCGCGTCAATCACCGTCTTACGACTGCCATCCTTGTAGGACTTACGGGTCTCTCTCCTACCTGGTCCTACCTGTCAATCTCTCTTCCTCTACGGGCATCTCCTTGCTCAATCTTCCAAAGTCAAACATGGCACTTCTGGGTTTCACGTGATGACGAATCAATTGATGTGCCTTGTCATCTACTTCCCAATAGTCCATGTGCTTGAAGTTTTGCTTCTGCCTACCTTTCTGCGCAGCAGCAATGAGCGAGGAGATCTTAGACACATGATCGTATGCGAGATCAGCAATGTCAGTTACACCGCGAAGTTCCACATCCAATGCTGTGAGGTCAATCTCTGCCATGAGAGAGTTAATTTCCAATTCGCTTCTGGGTGCATCAGACGATGAGAAAGGAATCACAGTAGGAGTAAGATACACCAATGTACCTTGGCGAACAATGGGTACCGGAAGTCCTGTGGGAGTGATCAATGCCATGAAGTCGCGAGACATGACTGTCCAGAAATCTTGCAATAGAAAACGAGAAACACTGACCAATGGAAACGGGATGTTTTCACACACATAAAACTGGATACACAATGAATGACCATTGCAATCGAGTTCAACAACTCTCTTGCCCAATATGTTGAGGGTTTTGCCTGAAATGCTCCTAAGGGCTGGACAATCAGAACCAACAGGGAGCAATGGGTAGTCCTCTGCAAACCACGGAGGACAGCAATTCGCAGATGCTCCGCTGTCGAACAAAATCCAGCTCTTGTCAACAATTCCAGACTGCAAGTGAAACTCCGCTAGCGTGTCTGAAGGTGGGTCAATCAATGACTGACTGGACTGCTCAATGCGATTCAAACAGTCGTCGGTAGTCTGCTCAATGCTCTCAACCCTCGCTGGCACTCCGGTAGACAGAACACCAATGAGCATCAAGGCTCCAATGAACATCTTGCTCAGTAACCCAGGTTGTGATGGCCTTGCAATGCCACCTTGTCCTCGCCTTTGAGAGAACAATGGATTGGAGGAACTTGTGAGCTCTTCTGTCTCTCCAATCTCTTCTTCTGGGCTCTCTTCAATGACAGGCGAAGTCATGACTGCTGCTGCAGTCTCAATCGCACCTGAGGCTCTGACAATGTCTGTCTGAGGTTGGAGCAATGTCTGAGACTGTGACTGATCTGCAAGACCGGACTCGAACCAATCATACGACCAATCATCAGACCACCAACTGTAGTCATCGTCGCACCAATCGTCATACCACCAATCATCCTCTACAAGCGCGCCTTGCCAATCTCCGTACCACCAGCTGGCATCATCATCATCATTCCAATCCCAGTTCCAATCATTCTCTACGTTTCCTTCCTGCGTTGCGGCAATCGTAGCGGGCCCTTCTTCATACACTGCACCTTGTTTCGCATGCGGGCATTCCTTTGACCAATGTGCAGGTGAGCCACAAACAAAACAACCTGTACCTTTGCCAATGCTCTTTCCTTTTCCTTTTCCTTTTCCTTTGAATCCTTTTCCTTTTCCACCTTTTCCTTTTCCTTTGCCTTTGAATCCCTTTCCTTTGCTCTTGCCGCTCTTTCCTTTGTTCCAATTCCAACTCTTTCCTTTTCCTTTTCCTCTGTACTTTCCTTTTCCTTTTAGCGCCCCAATGTCCATCGGCGCTGGTCCCTGGGAACTGTTTGATGCTGTCTGCCAATTTGCCAAATGTCGGCTCTGGTAATACTGCTTCATGATCTGCAGCACATCACTGAAGGTTGTCAATGCATCTACGTTCAAACGAAGGTGTTGTTGCAATGAACCTGACGTCTTCGTTACCATCAATGTGACGAGCAGGTCGTCATGCAATGCTCGTCCTGTGGCCTTCTCATGTTTGTTCTTCAATGAAATGAACTCAGTCAAATCCGCTTCGAAATGGGCGTCTCTGAGCTTGAAATCCAAAATCCGACTCAATAGGCTCACCCCCCTTGCTCTGTCGGGCAATGAAAATCTTTCGTACAGTTGTCGCCAAGTTTCGAAAATTTCCGTGCTCGTTCAATCTCACCACTAATCTCGCTGATCCATCTGTGATCTGTGCGAGCAAATAGTGCAGTTGCTTTGAGAACACAATGAGGTTTGAGTTCGTGGCATTCGAGTGCTCAAATGCAACCAAGTGTTCATCAATACACGGTACTGATGCTCCTTCCAATCTGCCCATAATCTCAAGAGCCATGGGTTTGTACAATGCTACGTAGGACTTCAGCTGCCAACTCCAATCTTCCCACTTCTCTGACTCGCCATGGTAAACTGGCGGTGGGAACAATTTCATCTCGCCTCCGAGTCCTTGAAAATCGCCGAAAACAGCCATCCTAGCAATGTCGGGCTCAATCACAGTTAAGGAGTCCCTGGGCTTCGCCGCAGAGCTCCGCTACCATGAAATTTTACAAGATCAATGTTCACAGACTGGCTTGATCACACAATCCAGAATACACAAGATGCACAGCAAAGTCACTTGATGCAATCACTCACTCAGCAATCTTGTTTGTGCCGCCTTGAGCCAAAGCACCGAGTCAATGCTCATGTTGAGCATGTCGCTGTGCCAATGCTTCTCTGGAAGCATGCCAATTGTGACCTTGTATTATAACACATTAAGGGGGGGCTTAAGGGGGGGCTTAAGTGTTAGAATAGAAGGTCACAATTGGCATGCTCCCAGAGAGGCATTGATGCAGTGGCATGCTCAACATGAGCATTGACTCGATGCTTTGGCTCAAGGCGGCACAAATAAGATAGCTGAGTGAGTGATTGCATCAAGTGACTTTGCTGTGCATCTTGTGTACTCTGGATTGTGTGACCAAGCCAGTCTGTGAACACTGATCTTGTAAAATTTCATGGTAGCGGAGCTCTGCGGCGAAGCCCAGGGACTCCTTAACTGTGATTGAGCCCGATAGTGCTAGGATGGCTGTTTTCGGCGATTTTCAAGGACTCGGACACCCTACCATGGCGAATCAGAGAAGTGGGAAGATTGGAGTTGGCAGCTGAAGTCCTACGTAGCACTGTACAAACCCATGGCTCTTGAGATTATGGGCAGATTGGAAGGAGCAGCAGTACCTTGTACTGATGAACACCTGATTGCTTTTGAGCACTCGAATTCCCCGAACTCAAACCTTGTTGTGTTCTCAAAGCAATTGCACTACTTGCTTGCACAGATCACAGATGGACCAGCAAGATTGGTAGTGAGACTGAACGAGCACGGAAACGGTTTCGAAACTTGGCGACAGTTGTATGATCGGTTTTCATTGCCTGACAGAGCAAGGGGGGTGAGCCTACTGAGTCGAATTTTGGATTTCAAGCTCAGGGACGCCCATTTCGAAGCGGATTTGACTGAGTTCATCTCACTGAAGAACAAACATGAGAAGGCCACAGGACGAGCGTTGGATGACGATCTGCTCGTCACATTGATGGTGACGAAGACGTCAGGTTCACTGCAACAACACCTTCGTTTGAACGTAGATGCATTGACAACATTCAGTGATGTGCTGCAGATCATGAAGCAGTACTACCAGAGCCGACATTTGGCAAATTGGCAGACAACATCAAACAGTTCCCAGGGACCAGCGCCGATGGACATTGGGGCGCTGAAAGGCAAAGGAAATTACAGAGGAAAAGGAAAAGGAAAGAGTTGGAATTGGAACAAAGGAAAGAGCGGCAAGAGCAAAGGAAAGGGATTCAAAGGCAAAGGAAAAGGAAAAGGTGGGGAAGGAAAAGGTGGAAAAGGAAAAGGATTCAAAGGCAAAGGAAAAGGAAAAGGAAAGAGCATTGGCAAAGGCACAGGTTGCTTTGTTTGTGGTTCACCTGCACATTGGTCAAAGGAATGCCCGCGTGCGAAACAAGGTGCAGTGTACGAAGAAGGGCCCGCCGCGATTGCCGCAACACAGGAAGGAAACGTAGAGAATGACTGGAACTGGGATTGGAGTGATGATGATGCCAGCTGGTGGTACGGTGATTGGCAAGGCGCGCTTGTAGAGGATGATTGGTGGTATGACGACTGGTGCGATGATGACTACAGTTGGTGGTCTGATGATTGGTCGTATGATTGGTCTGAAACCGGTCTTGCGGATCAGTCACAGTCGCAAACACTGCTCCAACCTCAGACAAACATTGCCAGGGCCTCAGGTGCAGTTGAGACTGCAGCGGCAGTCATGACTTCGCCTGTTGTTGAGAGCAGAGAAGAAGAGATTGGAGAGACAGAAGAGCTCGCAAGTTCCTCCAATCCATTGCTCTCTCAAAGGCGAGTACGAGGTGGCATAGCAAGGCCATCACAACCTGGGTTACTGAGCAAGATGTTCATTGGAGCCTTGATGCTCATTGGTGTTCTGTCTACCGGAGTGCCAGCGAGAGTTGAGAGCATTGAACAGACTACCGACGACTGTTTGAATCGCATCGAGCAGTCCAGTCAGTCGTTGATTGACCCACCGTCAGACACGCTAGCAGAGTTTCACTTGCAGTCTGGAGTTGTCGACAAGAGTTGGATTCTGTTCGACAGTGGAGCATCTGCTAATTGTTGTCCTCCATGGTTCGCAGAGGACTATCCACTGCTCCCTTCGGTTCTGATTGTCCTGCTCTTAGGAGCATTTCAGGCAAAACCCTCAACATACTGGGCAAGAGAGTTGTTGAACTCGATTGCAACGGTCACTCATTGTGTATCCAGTTTTATGTGTGTGAAAATGTCCCGTTTCCATTGGTTAGTGTTTCTCGTTTTCTACTGCAGGATTTCTGGACAGTCATGTCTCGCGACTTCATGGCATTGATCACTCCCACAGGACTTCCGGTGCCCATTGTTCGTCAAGGTACATTGGTGTATCTTACTCCTACGGTGATTCCTTTCTCGTCGTCCGATGCACCCAGAAGCGAACTGGAGATTAACTCTCTCATGGCAGAGATTGATCTCAATGCGCTGGACGTGGAACTTCGCGGTGTAACAGACATTGCTGATCTTGCTTATGATCATGTGTCTAAGATCTCCTCGCTCATTGCTGCTGCACAGAAAGGTAGGAAGAAGCAAAACTTCAAGCACATGGACTATTGGGAAGTAGATGACACGACGCATCAATTGATTCGTCATCACGTGAAACCCAGAAGTGCCATGTTTGACCTTGGCAGATTGAGCAAAGAGATGCCCGTAGAAGAAGAGAGACTGACAGGTAGGAGAGAGACCCGTCAGTCCTACAAAGATGGCAGTCGTAAGACGGTGATTGATGCGGATTTCCGTTCATTGGAGGACTCCAAGGCTAAGGATGATCGAGAGTGGACTGGGAGCACTCGCTTCGCATTGAGGCAAAGGCTGCGTAAACGTCCGGAGGCTTCGCAGCCCCCGAAGGCATTGACGCCACAGCCCAAAACATCACCTAAACCTGAGCCCTCGCAGGCATTGAAGCCCAGCTCTGAAGCGTTAAAGCCCAGTAGTTCTCCCGTTGAGCGTCGTGTGTTGAGCCGAGGGACCGAGGTATTGGAGACCTTGGATTCTGAAAACACGCTTTTGAGCAGATTGCGTTCTGTTCAGGTGTTTGACAACAAAATGAAAGAAGATCTATTGCGGCTCTACCACACTCCTGACCCACTGACGGGAACGGAGCGAACTACTGACTACTGGCTTCAACTACCTACGTTTTGGATTCGCATGATTCACCAGAAACGAACTGATTTGGTTCATCCTGATGATGAGCCTTCCCCGATTGATGCCAAGCGAGATAACGAATTTGGCGACTCACTGATGGCAGATCGCTACACATACGTTGTGGAATCTCAGTTCCCTGAGTCGAATGGCACAGAAATTGAGGACTATTGGTGTTCTGTTCGTGATGATGATGGTACTGTTACAGAACCTGAACAAGATCCTCGTAGGGATTTGTTTCAAGCATGGAGAGGATTCTCTGTCTTTGTTCCCATTCCGATCGAGTATGAGAGAACTGAACAGGAAACCTCAGATAGACATGCGAGAGTCCCGAAAGGATTGAAGGTTCCTGGTGAACCCTCTTCGTCCGAAAGAAAACAACACGAGTTGACTCATTTGCCATTTAGGGATTGGTGCCCACATTGTGTCAAGGCGAAAGGCAGACATGGTCCAGCCAAGAAGCAGATTGACCGTCAGCCGGTTATCCAAGTGGACTACTGCTTTAGTGCCACTCACAAGGATTTGCCTCTGCAGAAGGTTCTGTCTGCAGTTGACGTGATATCAGGATTGGGCATGGCTGTCGTTGTCCCATCGAAAGATTGACTACAGTGTAGCCGAACTGAAGAAATTCATCTTCGAATGTGGTAGGACATTTGGCGTGTTGCAGTACGACCAAGAAAGTCCCCTCAAAGCATTGTGTCAACGTGTTTGCTCTGAGTTAGGTGGATTGAGCTTGCGCGCAGCCCCGAAGGAACATTCCCAGTCTAGTGGATCTGTAGGACAGATGCAACGCACATTGTACGGACAATTGCGTACGCTGCTGTACCAGGTTGAGCACAACACTGGTTTCGCAATCGACTCCAACAGTGCATTGTATCCTTGGGCAGTCAAACACGCGCAGTGGTTGATCAACCGATACCTCGTGCATTCTGACGGATTCACATCGTATTTTCGTAGGTGGAACCGAAACTATGAAGGTGGATTGTGCGCATTCGCAGAGTGCGTACAAGCTAAGGTCATCACCCCTTCAAAAGCACGAAAGGCAGACACGCCCTGGAAGATTGCTTTGTGGCTAGGTAGAGATACCGAGGCGAATGAAATCATTGTGGCAACAGAAGACGGTGTAGTGAAAGTTCGCACTGTTAGAAGACTGCCACCCTCACAGCATTGGCAGGTAGGACCTCTGAAGGAATTGCAAGCTCTTCCATGGAAGCCTAAAGCCAGAGAAGAGCCCACTACCGACTTTGTACTGCCGAAGTCATTGACGGTTACCGGTAAAATCAGAGACCCTCCAGGATTGGAGAAAAGTAGTGTTGCTACTCCCGAGGTTCCCCAAGAAACCCCTGGTGAAGCCATTGCTGAGGAGCTCCCTGCGTTAGAGGACCTTCCGATTCGAGTCGCAGAAACCTCGATTGGAGAAACTGAGAGATCCCCGACAGTACGCAGGACAGCTGAAGAGGAGATTGAACGCCCAGCGAAATCTCTTAGGATAGACCCAGATGCACCTTCCGTTCCTCCGCTGAGCAAGTCGCAGAGGATTGCTTGCGTGGTAGCTTCTGTCACGAATTGGATCTGCGGACAGGTTGGTGTCGCTAAGGTCACGACCAAAGATGGCATTGACATTCCTGTAGAAGTCAACTACGACAGTGAAGAGTACAAAGAAGAATTGAAACTCTCGGAACCGATCATTTGGGACATCACCCGTGAATTCCCTGAAGAAGCCCAAAAGATTGGTATGAACAAAGAGATGAAGTCCATGAAAGACTTCACGGTTTACACCGAGAAGCCAATTGAGGAGTGCACTGAAGAGCAAATCAGGAATGCCATTGGTGTCAAATGGGTCAAGAGATGGAAAACAGACACGGATTTGCGGATGAGATTGGTAGGCCAGGGATGCTATCAGGACGCACAGGCATTGGACTCAGACACACTGTTTGCGAGCACGCCGTCATTGGTCACGTTACGCATCATGCTGATCATGGCGTTGGCACGCAATTGGTGCATTAACCTTGCAGATGTGTCTACAGCATTCCTTCATGCGCCGATGACTGAAGACATTTTCATTTGGCCACCGGCTGAGTACTACCCCGATTTCAAGTGCCTGTGGAAATTGAACAAAGCTATGTATGGCCTGAAACAAAGCCCTCGACTGTGGCAAGAGCATTTTGCCAAGGTCATGGCTAAGCTAGGATTCAGACGATGCAAGTCTGACGGGAACTTGTATTGTCATTCGTCCAAGCAGCTGTATGTTTTGGCCTACGTAGATGACTTGCTGATTGTTGGAGATTCTGAGCAGTCGAAGTTGTTCATTGAAGCCTTAGGCAAAGAACTGTTGGTGAAGATCACTGGCTCATTGGAGCCTGGAACAGAACATTCGTTTCTCGGACGTCGCCTCAAGCACAACGGCGATTCGATCGACATGTTCATGTCGCAGGGTTACATTGAGGAACTGCTTAAGATCTACCAAATGGAATCGGCAAACAATGTCAACACCACTGGCACGACCGCGTTGAAACGCATGCAAGACGCAGACACGCCATTGGAGCCTGCTGAGCACGCTAAGTACCGAACCGCAGTAGGGAAATTGCTCTGGCTAGCTTTCGTTCGGCCGGATTGTTCTTACGCTGTCAAGGAACTCTCGCGTGACGTGAAGTCACCCACATTGGAAAGCTAAGCTGAAGCACTTGTTGAGGTACATTGTAGGCACGAAGCAGTCTGTTCTACGACTACGCCCGAGCCAAATGCTGGCCGCTTGGCGCTGTACCCTTGACGTTGCTTGCTATGTAGACAGCGATTGGGCAGGTTGTTCTCGCACGCGAAAGAGCACCAGCGGAAGCACGGTGCAGATTCTTGATTGCGATGTCATTCACTCCTCGAGGACGCAGGCCACTGTGGCATTGTCTTCTGGCGAGGCTGAACTTTACGCCATAGGCCAAGGAGTGAACGAGGCATTGTTCGTAAAGAATCTTGTCTTGGAAGCGGAGTTTGCGCGACGCGTGCAAATTGTTGCGTACACCGATTCTACTGCAGGTAAAAGCATGGCTACTAGATTTGGTGCAGGAAAGCGTACAAAGCACGTAGAATTACGCTACTTGTACATGCAAAATCTTGTACAGAGCGGATTGCTGCAAGTACGTAAGATAGGAACCAAGTTCAACCCGGCGGATGTATTGACCAAATACGTCTCCACTGAGACACTGCACAACCTCATCGGAAAGCTTGGATTGGTCAGGAGCCCACTTCGATATGGCTGAGCACTGGATCGAAAAAAAGAATTGTTTCACTTTTCCTTTGTTTCCCCGCCCACCCGACCCTTCTTGCCCGCGGCCTTACGGGGCTTGGGTCATTGCATTGCTCTTCCGGTCCTGTTTGAGGGACCGAGGAATTGAGGAATTGTGTCGTTTTCGCTTTGACCTCCGCGGTCTAAACTGGATTGCGTTGAGCTTTGAGAGAAAGAGAGAGAGAAGAACAGTGCTTTCTTGACAGTGCAGTGCATGTGCATTGGCATTGCGGTCATGAGCACGACATGTCAGTCACTGCAGTGTGCATTGTTCAGTCAGTCATGTTGTTTACTTTTATTGTGTTTAAGATGGACTTTATGAGCATCGCTCAACCGCCGTCAACGCAACGCGGTTAGGAGCGGACCGCCATTGAAACGACATTGGCAAACAGGGACCGTCAAAGCATAGCATTTGAACAAAGTGCTCCTTCTGACTGTCATTGTACATAAACCCCGAAATCCTGAAGTGATTTTCCGGTGAGCGGATGGCATGAAGAATTGATTTTCTGCAAATTTTGAAGCATTGGTCACGCTGAACTGTGGCTTACATCGCGTCACATTGCGATCACTCGTTCGATCCTTAGAGTCTGTTGCGCACTGTGTGCGGGAGACATTGGTCTGACAGTGTGTAGCTTGCATCAGCCATGGCCGACGCCCCGATGCCTCAGCAATTGGCATTGCCAGACGCTCAACTTGGAAGAGTTGAAAGAGAGAAAGGAAAGATTGATCCGCGACGCCACAATGGGAAACGGGAATCTTCAGCAGATGATTGTGGATTCCATTGGTTGGCTGCCGGACGAGCAGCTTTGCCAGTCCATTGCACGAAACGTTGCTCTGGACGTCCCAAGGGCGAAAACCGCACTGAAGAAATTGCGGATCATCGAGAAAGGGATTGGAACGATGCTCATCAATGCAGCGGATACCGGGAGTTTGACCAGCCTGGAACCCCTGGACATCAATCCACTGCGATTGGTGACACTGGATTGCCTTAAATCGAGCAGATGGCCCGACCCCCTTGGGTGTGGCCCCTCAGTGGCCATTGCCTGGGGATTGATGAGGATGAATGCCCAGGGTGGAAGGACATTGGGTCAGGTCACAAATTTCTCTCCGGATTGGCTGTGGCATGCCAACCAAGCCTTCCTGCCATTGAGTCTTCGCACGATGCTCATCAGCCACTGGCGGATTGTGCATGTGAACCCGGTTCCGACGATCCCGGATTCATTGGTCTCCTTTCCTTGCTTCATCGCATTGCCGAACACAGTTGCTATGCGATTGGTCGAGACAGGCAGGCTATTGGTCAGCGATTTTCCGTGCCAACAGGCAAATTCTTTCCTTTCAGTGGCACACAGCCTTTCGAAGCTCCTGATGTGGATTGATCAGATCCCAAGCATCAAGGCATTGCGAGATGAGAACTTGATGATCGTTGGCGTGAACCACGCAGTGGGAAGATTGCCAGTTGTGTTGAAGAACGCTGATGGCACTGGTGGTCTGAAGCATTGGCATAACCAAAGCTACTGCGGATTTGCCGAATGAGATTGAGATTGTCCTGACCCAGGAAGAAGTGAGCACATTGGTGGTCTTGGACACGCAGACCACATTGCGTGAGCTGACTGATGGTCTCCATTGGGACATGGTGCATTCTGGACAGCATTCCATCCACCGGCACATTGCGTTGCCGTCGAAGCTCAGCTTCCTATTGGGAGCAGGTCGCACAGCAGGACCCGGAGCCTCATTGCAGAGCACATTGGCAAGCCAGCGGAATGCTTTGAGTCGGAACAGCATTGGCAGCTCGGAAGTGACGATCATCGACGATGCTGGAAGCCGATTGCGAATCACCACGACGATCAACAAGATCGATTGAAGTGCAGTGGCGCTCAACAATTTTGTCTGGCCTGGAAAGATGAGATTGCATTTGATTGGTTCTTGCTTTGATGATTGGTTTTACAGTTGATGCTTTTCATTGGTGATGATGTGGTTTCTTCATTTGCTGCAGCTCATTGGACCCCGATTGGAAACTTTGCTGACCGTTTCTCAGGACCACCCCGTGTGGTGTATTGATTCGGATGCATTGGAGCATTCGGAACGCCAAAGAACTTTGCAGGTTTCGTTGCAAGTTCTCTTTTGAAGCGATTGCGGTTCGCTTACCAAGCAAAAGGACTGAACCGAGCCTCTGAGTGCAATGTTTACTGCTGAGCTGATTGGTAGTCGTTTGCAGTTGAGATTTTTTTCGATATACACCGTTGAGTAGTTGATTGAGTCTTTGTTTTACGAACTCATTTGAATTGTGACTTGAGAACAGCACAGACAACCATTGTCTCTGCTGAGGGACCGTGTTAGAATAGAAGGTCACAATTGGCATGCTCCCAGAGAGGCATTGATGCAGTGGCATGCTCAACATGAGCATTGACTCGATGCTTTGGCTCAAGGCGGCACAAATAAGATAGCTGAGTGAGTGATTGCATCAAGTGACTTTGCTGTGCATCTTGTGTACTCTGGATTGTGTGACCAAGCCAGTCTGTGAACACTGATCTTGTAAAATTTCATTAAGGGGGGGCTTAAGGGGGGGCTTAAGGGGGGCTTAAGGCTTAAGGGGGGGCTTAAGGGCTTTGACCCTTTGTCCGCCCCCCCCCCCCCCCCCAAAAAACCC
>CAJNDS010000460.1:0-135736 GCA_905221605.1 Symbiodinium natans | reverse complement strand
GCATTTTACGGATTTAGGGGTTTAGGGTTCAGGGTGATTTAGGGGTTTAGGGTTTAGGGTTTAGGGTTTAGGGTTTGCATTTTACGGATTTAGGGGTTTAGGGTTCAGGGTTGCGGGGTTGTGGGGTTCGGGGTTAGGGTTGAGGGTTCAGGGCTTAGGGTTAGGGTTGAGGGTTGAGGGTTTAGGGTTCAAGGTTTAGGGGTTGAACTCCTCTGCAGGAGTTGAGGTCACAGGAGATGACTGAAACTCTGAAACACACGGGTGCCAAGCACCTTACCAGGATGGGCCTTGATAGGATTGATTATGGGAATTCTGAGGCCTAAAAGCCCATCCTGGTAAGAGCACAACACCGACCTTCTTGCGGGCTTTTGACCCCCACATCCCTTTAGCAAGTCCTTGGGCTACTCTTAAAGTGACTTTGCCAAAGAACACAGCCTTGAAGGACTCTCCAGGTACAAGCCGAAAAAAACCGGCGGAATCGGGTTGAACACCCTAAACCCTAAACCCTAAACCCTAAACCCTAAACCCTAAACCCTAAACCCTAAACCCTAAACCCTAAACCCTAAACCCTAAACCCTAAACCCTAAACCCTACACATGAGAAAGGGTGCTACTGCAGTGTTCGGGGGCATCCGAGGCTTCAGAAAACCCAGAACCCTACACACTAAAATCCTGGAGGCTCTACACTTGAGAGGGTTAGGGTTTAGGGTTTAGGGTTTAGGGTTTAGGGTTTAGGGTTTAGGGTTTAGGGTTTAGGGTTTAGGGGGCTCGTTCGGGCACTGGGCCGGCTTGAAAACTCCAATTCCACATGAGTTCAGGGTCTAGGGTGTAGGGTTCAGGGTTTGGGGTTTAGGGCTTCGGGTTTAGCCCAAGACACCTCATAGGCTCGGCTGATCTGCGTGGCGATATCCTGCCCGGACTTTGCGATTTTAGGGTTTAGGGCTTTTGGCTAGGGACCTCAGGCTATGATGGCCCGTAAAACCTCTGGTTTAGGGTTTAGGGTTTAGAGTTTAGGGTTTAGAGTTTAGCGTTTAGGGTTTAGGGGAATATAACCCTCTTTAAACTTAACGTGGGAGAACTTAAAAAATGTCTCAAGGGCCAACCGAGCAGGTGTCTAGGCCCAAGAGTAACCTAGGAACAAGAAGGGTGGCCTCGTTTGTCTAAAAGGGCGTGTCAGGGAACCTAAGCCCTACAGTAAAGAAAACCAGGGTTCTAGTTAAGTTTTGTACCCGTAGCAAAGTCATGTTCACAGACCCTTGGGCGTTGTAATGCTTGTTCAGAGGTCGAGAGTGTTCAGACGGGACCTTGGCTTTAAGTTGTTTAGGTACAGGGTTTAGGGTTTAAACCCTAAACCCTAAACCCTGAACCCTGAACCCTAAACCCTAGGGTCTTGGGTCCAAGGTTGTGGGTGCAGATCGTGTGATGCGCCATGAAAAGATTTCGCAGGAGCGCAAGCGCGTCTCGTTGGGAGCCACAGCTACTGTATAACACAGGTTTAGGGTTTAGGGTTTAGGGTTTATGGTTTAGGGTTTCGGGTTTAGGGTTTAGGGGGCTCTGGCAGAGGGTTGACAGAACAAACCTAAGCCCTAAACTGGAAACCCCAAGACTCTCAGGATAGTTTCATGGTCCTTTAGTCTGGGCCCTTGAAAGGGGAGCCCTTAAACAAACATATGCCCTGTAAAACCCTAAGGGCCCACACTTCAGAAGCGTTTAAAGGAGGTACCCTCTGCCAGAGTCCCCTAAACCCTAAACCCTAAACCCTAAACCCTAAACCCTATGAAACTACCATTGGAAAGCCACTAAACATGGGATGTTCCCCCTTATAGTAACAGTCCTTGAGAGGGATGATAGTAGGGGGATACTATAATCCCGATTAGCGACTGTGAGTATAAGGGGGAACATCCCAACCCTAAACCCTAAACCCTTAACCCTTACCCCTTAACCGTGCCTCTCGCCAGGCAGAGAAGTACTCGTCGCAGTCGATGATCGGATGGCCCGTAGCCTGGAACAGCGAGTTCCTGCAAGACTCTGTAGGGCTGAAATGTGCCTTAGTGGGTTAGGGTTTAGGGTTTAGGGTTTAGGGTTTAGGGTTTAGGGTTTAGGGTTTAGGGTTTAGGGTTTAGGGTTTAGGGTTTAGGGTTTAGGGTTCAATTAAAAGCTATACCGACCTTTTAAACACAGTAGAAAGATGTTTCATTTTAAGCAAAGAACAAAAACCGTACTTCAATAGCACCTACCCGAACCCTATAGAACCTAAGACCCAAGCCCTCGGCGACAGGAGTCCGGAAAGATTCGAGATTCGTCCCCCCCGCTGTTGTTCGGAGATCCGAAACCCTAACCCCTAACCCCTAAACCCCTAAACCCCTAAACCCCTAAACCCCTAAACCCCTAAACCCTAAACCCTAAACCCTAAACCCTAAACCCTAAGCCCTAAACCCTAAACAGACTCGGCTCCAAGGTGTGTCGGGCTTCCGACTGTGGGGTCATCCCCCTGACACGATCACGTTATGTACACTGTCACCTTCTGCATAGAGGCGCAAGACTTCCTGGCCCAAAACACAAGGAAATAAAAGTTGAAACTTTCAGAATAAACTACCTTATAAGAAGCCCAAAAGTTGAAGGAAATAAAAGTTGAAACTTTCAGAATAAACTACCTTATAAGAAGCCCAAAAGTTGAAGGAAATAAAAGTTGAAACTTTCAGAACAAACTACCTTATAAGAAGCCCAAAAGTTGAAAAGTTGGGTTTGAGCCAGTGAGAAAGATCTAAGCCTCCAGGACACGCTCGGCGGTGAGGTTCAGGGGTTCCCCCCCCCTCCCCCTCCCCCCAAAAAAAATAAACCCTAAACCCTTGAACCCTGGAACCCTTAAACCCTAATTTTTAAAACCCTTAAACCTTAAAACCCTTAAACTCTAAATCTTGACTAAAACCGTTAAACCTTAAAACCCTTAAACTCTAAATCTTAAACCCTAAAACCTCAACCCTCAACCCTTGAACCCCTGGAGGGCCCTTAGATTGCTTCGCGGTTCTGGCCACGTCGGATGCCAGCTCAGGGGTAAGGGGTAAATCGTCTAGGGCTTAGGGTTCTTGCATTTAGTGTAGGGTGCAGGGTCTAGAAGCCCCCTTAAATAGAATGCATTCGGATTCTTTTGAGAATCAGAGCTCACGATGCATCTTGAGACCAGATACGTGCACAACAACTGATAAACCGAAACCGTGCAAGCACACAAGTCCATTCGGCAAGGCCACATTCTCCAAGCTCTGGTTGAAAGCGTCTCCGAAGCTCAAGGACTGCAAACTGCAAGGCAAGGCGACATTCTCCAAGCTCTGGTTGAAAGCGTCGCCGAAGCTCAAGGACTGCAAGCTGCCGGGCAAGGCCACATTTTCTAAGCTCTGGTTGAAATCGCACCCGAAGCTCAAGGACTGCAAGCTGCCAGGCAAGGCCACATTCTCCAAGCTCTGGTTGAAACAGTCTCCGAAGCTCAAGGACTGCAAGCTGCCAGGCAAGGTCACATTCTCCAAGCTCTGGTTGAAATGGCCTCCGAAGCTCAAGGACTGCAAGCTGCCGGGCAAGGCCACATTCTCCAAGCTCTGGTTGAAACAGTCTCTGAAGCTCAAGGACTGCAAGCTGCTGGGCAAGGCCACATTCTCCAAGCTCTGGTTGAAATCGCACCCGAAGCTCAAGGACTGCAAGCTGCCCGGCAAACCCACATTCTCCAAGCTCTGGTTAAACAAAAATCCGAAGCTCAAGGACTGCAAGCTGCCAGGCAAGGCCACATTCTCCAAGCTCTGGTTGAAACACTGTCCGAAGCTCAAGGACTGCAAGCTGCCAGGCAAGGCCACATTCTCCAAGCTCTGGTTGAAACAGTCTCCGAAGCTCAAGGACTGCAAGCTGCCAGGCAAGGTCACATTCTCCAAGCTCTGGTTGTCTCCGAAGCTCAAGGACTGCAAGCTGCCGCAAGGCCACATTCTCCAAGCTCTGGTTGAAACAGTCTCCGAAGCTCAAGGACTGCAAGCTGCCAGGCAAGGTCACATTCTCCAAACTCTGGTTGAAATGGCCTCCGAAGCTCAAGGACTGCAAGCTGCCGGGCAAGGCCACATTCTCCAAGCTCTGGTTAAAAAAACACCCGAAGCTCACGGACTGCAAGCTGCAGGGCCAACCCACATTCTCCAAGCTCTGGTTGAAATAATGTCCGAAGCTCAAGGACTGCAAGCTGCCAGGCAAGGCCACATTCTCCAAGCTCTGGTTGAAAGCGCGACCGAAGCTCAAGGACTGCAAACTGCCAGGCAAGGTCACATTCTGAAAGCTCTGGTTGAAACCGCCTCCGAAGCTCAAGGACTGCAAGCTGCTGGGCAAGGCCACATTCTCCAAGCTCTGGTTGAAATCGCACCCGAAGCTCAAGGACTGCAAGCTGCCAGACAAGATCACATTCTCCAAGCTCTGGTTGAAAGCGCCTCCGAAGCTCAAGGACTGCAAGCTGCCGGGTAAGGCCACATTCTCCAAGCTCTGGTCGAAAAACAATGCGAAGCTCAAGGACTGCAAGCTGCCTGGCAAGGCCACATTCTCTAAGCTCTGGTTGAAAGCATATCCGAAGCTCAAGGACAGCAAGCTGCCGGGTAAGGCCACATTCTCCAAGCTCTGGTTGAAAGCGCGACCGAAGCTCAAGGACTGCAAGCTGCCGGGCAAGGCCACATTCTCCAAGCTCTGGTTGAAAGCATATCCGAAGCTCAAGGACTGCAAGCTGCCGGGCAAACCCACATTCTCCAAGCTCTGGTTGAAATCGCCTCCGAAGCTCAAGGACTGCAAGCTGCCCGGCAAACCCACATTCTCCAAGCTCTGGTTGAAATCGCCTCCGAAGCTCAAGGACTGCAAGCTGCCGAGCAAACCCACATTCTCCAAGCTTTGGTTGAAACGATGTCCGAAGCTCAAGGACTGCAAGCTGCCAGGCAAGGCCACATTCTCCAAGCTCTGGTTGAAGTCGTTACCGAAGCTCAAGGACTGCAAGCTGCCGGGCAGGGCGACATTCTCCAAGCTCTGGTTGAAGAGATTTCCAAAGGTCAAGGACTGCAAATTCTTTGGCAGTTCGACATTCTCGAGACTGCAATCACTGTCGAACTCCAACGAAGAGATTGCGTCCTGTGCAAGTACGTCCATTCCACTCAGGCGCTGGCCGTCACTGGCTCGCAGAAACGCAGCTGCTGCGCGCCCTGCACCAACCTAGGCTGGCCCCGAGACCCTTCAATAAACCGTTCCAGACAAGGTTCTCTTGCACCCCAACAACCAAAGAAAGCATACAACACATGGCAAGGGCAACCTGTTGAACCACATACGTGATGACATCGCCCTGAACTTGCTCCAACAGCGGCTTGGAATCGTCCAGGGTATTGCCGCCAGCCGCCAGGACAAGCATGCCACCTAACCGCAAGCCTACCCTTCCTGCGACGCGCTTGCGCAAGTCCTCCACGGTCATGTTGTCTTCAAGAGGAAGCTGCATTTCGGAACCATGGAGACCGTACACCGTCAACTGTCGGCCGGCAACGAGGCCATCAGACTCGTCAAGGCGCTGACGTTTGACCTTCCTTTCTTCTTGAGTCCCACGACGCATGGCCCGAAATCCTGGTGCGAGGTCGTCCATGGGGCCTTGCGCCTTGGCTTGGGTGACCTTGGAGACGGAATGACCCTATACCTTGATAGAGGTTTTGGTAGCACAGGGCACAGGGTATCCAGCCCCAATGCTAGGCTGATCATGTCCCTAAGGGAGTTGATTTCCAAACGTCCGATGCAGCTGGGCAGGGATACAGATCCAAACTCTGGTTGACATTGAGGTCATGTGTCACCGTTCCGGCAACCCGAGCCCCCCGAATTCCCTATTCAGAATACCACGTTTGGCCTTTCGGATTGTGCGTACGGGTTCACTTCCAGCATGGTTACTGTTCGAGGTTTTAATGGGCTCACGTAGGACGGCATACGCTTGGAAGGTTTTTGTTGTTTGTAAGTGTTGAGAAGACATGAGGCTTGGTGTGTCAAAAGCGTCAGCTGCAACATGGCCACAGCAGCATGTTCAACCAAGCCAAAGCACCTACTCCTAAACCCTGAACCCTAAACCCTAAACCGAAACCCTAAACCCTAAACCCTAAACCCTAAACCCTAAACCCTAAACCCTAAACCCTAAACCCTAAACCCTGAACCCTCCGCAAGCCCTGCACCAAAAGCCCCACATTGTAAGGTGAACTCGCTCAAGTCCCTATGCGCCGAGAGACCCAAACATTAAAACCCTCATATCTTAGGGTAGTTACACTTGGCTGTACTTAGCAGGGTTTAGGGTTTAGGGTTCAGGGTTTCGGGTTTAGGGCCTTATTGAGAAACCCAATAAACCCAAAAAGGCTAAGGATCTAAAGTTACAGTAAAGCACCACAGAGTACATGGCCCCTTAGTATGGGCCCTGAAGGGCCCTGAAAGGGGCCTTCTAACAACCTTCAGAACTCTAAGGGACCATATTAGCGGCCCATGAAACTACCTTTAGAATTTACCCCACATAGGGTTTAGGGCTTATAGGGCTTAACCCTAAACCCTAAACCCACGAAACAGGGGACCCCCTCAGATACCCGCGAAATGTTCGAATCCTTACTATAGGAACCCCCCCCCCCCCCAACAAAAAAAACACACACACACACACATACCCAGTTTTGGGGGGAACCCCACGTGGCTAGAGGCGACGCTCTGAGGGTTTAGGGTTTGGTTCAGGGTTTTGGGGGTAGGACCAGGATCCTCGTGGGTCTCATACTCTAACTTGATTCCCCGAACTTTCGTTTGATGGGTTGCCCAAGAACCCTATAACAGGGCTTTGCAACAAGAAGCTGCAAAGCGTAGGAAGGCATTGCATGTAGCGTTACAGGGCTTGCGTAAGGAACGCCATGGGTGACGTCGAAGTTCGTGCATGCTACCAGCCTTAAACCCGAAACCCTCAACTCTAAACTTAAAAACTCTAAACCCTAAGACCTACCCCCCGCCCCGCCCACCACAAACCCCACACTTTCTTCCCGTCAATGAGTCAACCCATGGCTCCTGGGTCTACTCAAACTTAAGAACCCGAAGCCTTCTTCTTTACAAGTTTGCCAAAGCACCCTTAAATGCTCTGAACCCTAAACCCTAAACCCTTAACCCTGAAACCCTAAACCCCAAACCCTAAACCCTAAACCCCAAACCCAGAGCTCCTCGAGGAGAGGGCTTGGCACATTTCCTCCGGCAAGGCCTCAGCCAACTCGGCCCGCCTCTGCAAAGAGACTGGGGTTTAGGGTTTAGGGTTTGGGGTTTAGGGTTTAGGGGCTTTTATGGTTCAGGGTTCAGGGTTGAGGGCTGAGGGTTTCATGGTTTGGGGGTTTAGTTTAGGGGTTAGAAAGGTCGGGCTGAGGGTTTAGGGCTTAAAGACA
Source organism: Symbiodinium natans (assembly GCA_905221605.1). Lineage (NCBI taxonomy): Eukaryota > Dinophyceae > Suessiales > Symbiodiniaceae > Symbiodinium > Symbiodinium natans. The sequence goes on along the minus strand of CAJNDS010000460.1, from coordinate 128,307 downwards.
TCCGATTTGGGGGATTTGGGGGGGGGGGGGGGGGGGCGAAAATAAAGGACCCCTAATATGGACCCCACATAGTAAGAAGGACCCCCACAAGGTCCCCCCCCCCCCAAATTTCGGAAACCCCCATTTAGGGTGTAGGGAGTGGGGTTTAGGGTTTAAGGGTTCAGAGTACGGAAATAGAGAATGTTTAGGTTCCCTCTGTGTCGGCTCAGAGTACACAACCAGGGCTTAGGGTTTGGAATGATTTACGCATTCAGGGCTTAGGAAACTCTCTAAACCCCACAGCTAAACCCTTCAGGACTTAGGACTTGAGTTAAGAGGCTTGAAATCCGAAACCCTAAACCGTAAGCCCTGCTTCCTTGGGCTCGTTTAAGCAACGTCTAAACCTTCCAAAAACCCCACACCCCCCCCCCCCCCCAACGCAACTCCCGAGCCTGCTTCTAATCGTTTTGACGAACCCTGCAGGAATCACCACTGGTGTTAGTAGGTCAACAGAACAAGAAACTATGACAAGGATCACCCCAGTTCTATTTGCGAAAGGCTTAGGGTTTAGGGTTTAGCTTTCAGGGTTCAGGGTTTAGGGTTTCGGGTTTAGGGTCAGGCTGAGGGTTGGGGGGGGGGGGGGGGGGACGGGGAGGGTCACAGCGTTTGGGCTTATGGTCTCCTGCGGTTCAGGGCTTCGGGGGCTTGAGGGCTTCAAGGATCCAACTCCTGAACCCTTTCCACCCCTCGCCCCCCCCCAAACCCTAAACCCTAAACCCTAAACCCTAAACCCTAAACCCTCATGCTCCAACCGCTGCAAAAGTCGGAGGCTTCCGAAGCCTGAAACCATCAACCTTCAGCCCAAAAGGCTTGCAATAACCGTATACGCAACCCTTCAACCATGAGAGGGTTTAGGGTTTAGGGTTTAGGGTTTAGAGTTTAGGGTTTAGGGTTTAGGGTTTAGGCTTCTGGGCCTTGGTTCGTTGCTTTGAGGCTTTGGCTTATCAAGGGACGAAAAGGAGGGAACCTTAGGGGTTATTTAGGGGTTATTGGGGGGGCTACTTCGGTTTGTAGGGACTATATAAGGTATATAAAAAGGGTTTTACAGGGGGAATAAGATCCTAAACCCTAAACCCTAAACCCTAAACCCTAAACCCTAAACCCTTCTAGGGGTCTCTCCTTCCCTCCTTCCACCCCTTAAGTTGAAGGTTTCACCAGGGGAACTAAGTAATCATTCAAGATTGGGCCTAAAAAACAAACTGAAATCCTGAAAATTCAAAAAACCCTAAAAACCCTGAAAACAAAACATACCTAAAACCCTTGATAAAGAACTCTAAAAACCCTTGAAGCCCTACCCCCCCCCCCCCCCAAATAAAAAAAACTAACTAAACCCTAACAACCCTAAGCATGCATATATATATATATATATTTATTTATTTTTTATTTATATTTTTATTTATTTATCGATTCTTCATTTATATACATAAAGGGAAGCTGGGAGCTGCCTGTCATCGCCCAGCCGATCCCACATCCTGAGTTGCGCTTTCGCGTCTATGGCGTAAGCTTGTGAACCCTAAACTGGCGTATGTTTAGGGTTTAGAGTTCAGGGTTTAGGGTTTAGGGTTGAGGGTTTAGGCCTAAACCCGAAAAAGACACCCAGCATGTATACACTCACTATAACTCCTAGGCGAACATTGACCAACATCACCACAACATCTTAAGCCTTACAGCCCTTATATTGAAAGCCAAACTACACCATAAACTCTAAACCCTAAACCCTAAACCCTAAACCCTAAACCCTAAACCCTAAACCCCAAACCCCCAACCCTAAACCCTAAACCCTAAACCGGAACAGAATTTACAGAAATGACCATGTCCCAAAGCACAGCCCAGCCACGTCATGACCGCGAGTTCGGCCATGTCGGCAAGCTGGTCGCTAACAAACGACCACTGTCCTTGCCTTCAAGGAAAGAGTCTAAACCCTAAACCCTAAACCCTAAACCCTAAACCCTAAACCCTAAACCCTAAACCTTGAACCCTGAACCCTAAGCCACCTTAAAGAGGGCTCGTGGGGTGCAGTCTTGCGTCTTGAGCACCTTCAGCATTCGGTGCTCGAGGGGTTGGGCTTGGAGGCCCTATAGGAATTCAAGGGTTTAGGGTTTAGGGTTCAGGGTTTAGGGTTTAGGGCTCAGGGCTTAGGGTTTAGGGTTTAGGGCTCAGGGCTTAGGGTTGAGGACAGGACCATTTGGCCATTCTTACCCCAAGCTTTGCAACCCAATCGTCCATATGGAGTAGGGTTTCTATTCCTTATTTCCCCAAAAGACACCCCATATTCATACATAAATATACACGCACACCAGTATGTACAAGGGACCCTAACTGCATTCACCAATAGCAGTAGTTCACAAAGCATAATTACTTCATGTGTTGAGAGCCGGGACAGTTAACCAAAACAGAACCCCTGAACCCTAAATCTCAAACCCAAAAACTTAAATCCGAACTTTCTGACCCAAGCATGGCAATGCAATAGTCCTGATATGTCTATCTTCAACCTACACTCCCTGAACTCGGTCTAGCCTCCGAATTCCCCAAGCCACCTAAGCCCCCAAACCCTAAACCCCTGAAACCCCCCCCCCCCCCAACACCGCACCCATACCCTCAACACTAAATCCTAACCCTAAACCCTAAACCCTAAACCCTAAATCCTAAACCCTAACCCCGAAACCCGCAACTGCCTGGCGACGAAGGAGACTCGCAGCAGCTCGCAGGCGAATCGCTGCACCTTCTCAGGTACCGGCACCTCCAGCTGCAAAGGGTTTAGGGTTTAGGGTTTAAGGTTTAGGGTTTAGGGTTCAGGGTTTAGGGTTGAAAACCAAAGGCAAGCGGTTCAGGTCGGGATGTTCCTTGTACTAAGAGACTAAGAGTCCTGAATAGGGATTCTACTACGGAGGGGCGGGGGGGTACTAGAGTCCCCATTAAGGACGGTTAGAAAAAGGGGTAAGATCCCAAGTTTAAGGTGAACAGTGTAGGGTTTAGGGTTCAGGGCTTCGGATTTAGGACTCAAGGTCGTAAACCCTAAACCCTAAACCCCATAATGACCCTAAACACTATGGTGTTCAACATCGAGCAGGAAGAGAGTAAAGCCTCAGGGATTACATAGGAGCTTTTGGGTTTCAGGTGCTTACGGCCTTTTTGAAAGGTGCTGAACCCCTTACCCCCTCACATCCTAAACCCCATACCCTGAATTACCCTACCTTAAAATCACGCTATACCCTAAACCCTCAAACCCCAAACCATGCCAATCAGGGACATCTAGCCTTGATTACCCTATACCTACAACCCTCAAACCCTAAACCCTAAACTACCCTGAATTACCCTAAGTTACCCTAAACCCTAAACCTAAACCCTGAACCCTAAACCCTAAACCCTAAACCCTAAACCCTAAACCCTAAATGCCGGTCAGGGGGCCCTCCGAGGCGGACATGCCAGCAGAGACTGGATGTGGTTGCTCAGCGCCTGGATGAGGCGAGGCAGATCCTCGGCCGCCAAGGGGAGAGCGTAGGGTTTAGGGTTTAGGGTTTAGGGTTTAGGGTTTAGGGTCTAGGGTTTAGGGTTTAGGGTTTAGGGTTTAGGGTTTAGGGTCTAGGGTTTAGGGTTTAGGGGTTTAGGGCTTTACCTGTGTTTGGTGGCAAGTTCTGAACTCTGTGGCTCAGGATCCACCCAGGCCGCGAAGAAGAAGGCGTCCAGCAGGACGGCCGGGTCCTCTGGCTGGCGCTTGAGTAGGAGGGTTTAGGGTTTAGGGTTTAGGGTTTAGGGTTAGGGTTTAGGGTTTAGGGTTTAGGGCGTAGGGCTTAGGGTTTAGGGTTTAGGGTTTAGGGTTGGGAATGAGGGGATGAGGTGAGGGAATGAGGTACCCTACATAATCACTTAAAAGGGTTTGGGGTCTGGGGTTTGCCCCAACCCTAAACCCTAAACCCTAAACCCCAAACCCTAAACCCTAAACCCTAAACCCTAAACCCTAGACCCTAGACCCTAGACCCTACTAAGAATCAGGTCCTCGGAGAACTCGGAGGAGTCGCTGTAGAAGGCGCGGGCCAAGACCAGCCGCACGGCCTCTTCGCGTGGCCTGCTGTTGGGTTTAGGGTTTAGGGTTTAGGGTTTCGGGTTTGGGGTTTGGGGTTTGGGGTTTGGGGTTTGGGGTTTGGGGTTTGGGCTTTAGGGTTTAGGGTTTAGGGATAAAACGATGTGTAGAAGTAAACAAACATTCATCCATGTTTGCTTGGTGCTGTATTTATTGACAGTACTTATTTCATGTCTAAGTGCAATATACATATTCCCTTCCAGGTGCGATGACTACATGCCTAACCAGCCCTAGAAGCTACGGGTGTAGGGTTCTGTTCGCCGACGGGACATGAATAGCATTCGGAACGGCGGGGGACTCTCCTGTTGCCTAGGGTGAAAATGATCATCTTCTACACTCCCGGCAGTTTTCGAGGTGAGTTGCACACAACCACTCGGAAAAGCCCTGCGTTCCGTAATTCCGAACCCAGCGCGCCCCAAAGCCTAAACCCCCAAAAGCGCCAAAGAACTGACTAAGCGTTACTTCTCCAATAACCGAGGGACAAAAAGGTGAAGCTTTAGTATTCCTACTTAGCAAGGAAACCCTAAAAAGTTTGAAGTTCAAGTACTAGCTAAGTAACCCTAAGGGTCCATGTACCTGCATAGTCTCTACCACATATAGGTACATGGACCCTTTGAAACCCTAAACGCTAAACCCTAAACCCTAAACCCTAAACCCTAAACCCTAAACCCTAAACCCGCCCAGTGGCACAGGGCTCTGCACTGTCGGCACCCCATCCTCGCTGCTCGAAGTCCATCGCTGGAACTTGGCAGACATGGGGTTCTCCTGGGCTTTCACACAAGCCCTAAACCCTAAACCCTAAACCCTAAACCCTAAACCCTAAACCCTAAACCCTAAACCCTATCAGCCATAGGCCTCTCCGGCCTTTTCACAGGGCAACCTTCCGGATGGGTTCATGTTTTGGGGTTTGGGGGGTTTTTGGGGGTTTGGGTTTTCGGCTTTTTCTGGAGGTTTAGGGTTGAGGTTGCGGGGTTTCGGCAGACATTCTTTCACCTTTATACAGTCCCCAAATACGCTGGAGCAACTTGACCTGCAACCTCGAAACCGTACAGGGCTTGAGTTTAAGGGCTAGGGGTTTAAGGGTTTAAGGGTTAAGGGTTCAGGGTTTAAGGGTTAAGGGTTCAGGGTTTAAGGGTTAAGGGGTTTAAGGGTTGAGGGTCAAAAAAGAAGGGTTTGGGGTTAGAGTACAAGCAGGTGCTGGCTTTGAAATGCGAGCATTTTCAAAAGGACATCAGGTATACTCTACAGACCCTGTACTGTGTACCCGACTCTATATGGCGCAGTTCTGAAAATTCTGGGTCCCCTGTATACATCACCCTTGCCGTAAGGGCCCAAACTGAGAGAACTCCCCATACACGCAAGCAGCATGCTGTGCTGACAAAACCCTAAACCCTAAACCCGAAACCTTAACCCTAAACCCTAAACCCTAAACCCTAAGCCCTAAACCCTAAACCCTAAGCCCTAAACCCTAAACCCTAAACCCTAAACCCTAAACCCTAAACCCTACTCCATTCTATACCCAAGCCGCCAGCTCACACAGGAGGACTCGGTGCACCGCGATGCGCCAGGAGCCGTCCGGAGCGACCACAGCCGCATCGCCTGAGTTGTGCTTGAAAACCCTTTGAAAGGTTTAGGGTTTAGGGTTTAGGGTATAGGGTTTAGGGTTTAGGGTTTAAGGTTTAGGGTTTAGGGTTTAGGGTTTAGGGAGGTTCCCTTTATCGGAAAGAGAGGAAACTAAAAGTTATCCCAAAGCACAACCCAGTCGCTGGCCATGCCCGTCCGCAGCAAGTTCGGGAAGTGCTCCTTCGGAGGCGGTTTAGGGGCTTAGGGTTTAGGGTTTATATAGACTTTAGTTTAGGGCTAGTGTTTAGGGTCTAGGATTTAGACGTTATAAGTGCTCCTTCGGAAACGGATTTCATCTTCTTTTAGGGGGCGTTCCGAAAGTGGGGGGGGGGGGGGAGAGCCTTATGTACACCGAAAATACGATACTCCCCGAAGGACCCCCCAACAAGGGTATTTTCCAACCTCCAGGACCTACTATGCGGGTCACTAGGGCTCTCAAAACCCTAAGCCCTAAGCCCCAAACCTGAAACCTAACAGCCTAAATAGAAATGAAGGCAGCGCACGTGCTGACAGGCTGGGGAAGGCACTCCAACAACAAATCGAAACCACTCAACCAAAACCCTAAACACTGTACACCCTGAACCTTGAACCCTGCCCTTGGCCCTAAACTCTACACCCCCCCAAAACCCTAATTCAAACCCTGAACTCTACACCCTAGACCTTGAACCCTACACTTGGCCCTAAACTCTACACCCCAAACCCTAAACCTTAAACGCTACACCCTAAACCCAAAGCAGAGATCAGCCTTGAAATCGTCACCGCCTCGGGTCCTTGATCGAGAGCCCTGTGGGCTTCTGATGTATCGGGTAAAGGCAGCACCTTGAAGCCCTAAACCCCTCAAACCCTAAACCCCTAAACCCCTAAATCCTAAACCCCTAAACCCCTAAACCCCTAAACCCCTAAACCCCTAAACTCCTATACCCCCCCCACCCACCCCCTAAACCCCTAAACTCCTATACCCCCCTAAACCCCTAAACCCCTAAACCCCTAAACCCCTAAACCCCTAAACCCCTAAACCCCTAAACCCCTAAACCCTAAACCCTAGACCCGAAAACCCCAAAACCCCTAAACCCCTAAAGCCCCTAAACCCCAAAACCCCTAAACCCCTGAACCCCTAAACCCCTAAGCCCCTAAACTCCTCAACCCCTAAGCCCCTAAACTCCTAAACCCCTCAACCCCTTAACTCCTGTGGCGTGGCGAGGCCCTGGATCAGTTCCCAGAAGTGAGGGTCTCGGCGGCTCTGAAAACGATTCGGTGGATCAGCGCAAGCCGGGTCTACCTGCCCAGGAGCTCCGAACAGTTTTACTAAATATATACACATACAGTTTTATTGTTGTTGTTGTTTTTTCCATTTCTTGTTTTTGTATCTTATATATGTATATATATACACTGTTTTTTGGGCGGGAGGGGGGCGGTGGTTTCGGGTCTGGGGCTTAAGAGGATGTAGGATTTGGAAGGTCGAGGGTTGAGGTTCTTCATTTCCTGGTTTGTCCTGTTTTCTTGTTTTTTTTTGGGGGGGGGCGGGGGGGGGGGGGGGGGGTTGAGCTCAGGGGTGGCAGCAGTGTACTCACACCAACAGCAGGCAAACACAATTCTGCCCTGAGGTGTTAGGGTTTAGGGTTCACCCGACTGGCTAAGCCCTAAACCCTAAGCCCTAAACCCTAAACCCTGAACCCTGAACCCTAAACCCTAAACCCTGAACCCTAACCCCTGACCCCTAACCCTAAACCCTAATCCTAAACCCTAAACCCTAAACCCGAATCCTAAACCCTAAACCCTTTAAACTCTACACCCTACCCAAACCAGGGAACACTTTAGAGCACCTGGGGTTTGCTTGAAGCCCTTTTTCTGTGACTTAGTAGGTAGGGTTAATAAGGTGGGTATGGGAATTATAAGAGGGTTTAGGGTTTAGGGCTTAGGGCTTAGGGTTTAAAGTTTAGGGTTTAAGGGATACTGAGTAGACTTACAAAGTCAAAGGAGCTTCCAAGTAGGGTTGAGGGCCTGTACGTCAGTCCAAGAATGCCCAGGGCAGGGCAGCCTTGTGGCTGAGGGGGCGGCTGAGAGTTTGGGAGAGTTGTGTGGGTTTGCGTTCCCCCCGCCGTGCACCCTAAAACACTAAAACCCTAAACACTAAAACCCTAAACCCTAAACCCTAAACCCCAAACCCTAAACCCCCCCCAACCCTGCCTCCTCTAGGGAGCCCCAGGGCTGCTGGCGGTCGGCCTGGTGCGTGCCCTCTACCCGGAGGTTCGTGGTACTTAATTAGCCAGTTAGAACTGTTTAGGGTTTAGGGTTTAGGGTTTAGGGTTTAGGGTTTAGGGTTTAGGGTGGAGGGTGTAGGGTTTAGGGTTTAGGGTTTCGGGTTTAGGGTTGTAACTGTACTTATATACCTGTACTGATAACAGCATTGGAGCACTTCAATGGCCTTATAAGTGGGTGGTAGGTACAGTTATGTTTTTTAAGTACCATGAACCTCCAAGTCGCCCAGAGCACCGCACAGTGCTCTAGTGAAGTGTAGGGTTTAGGGTTTAGGGTTTAGGGTTTAGGGTTTAGGGGTTCAGGGTATAGGGTATAGGGTTCAGGGTTTAGGGTGTAGGGTATAGGGTTCAGGGTTTATCGGACATCGGTTTAGGGTTTAGGGCTTGAGGTTTCGGGTTCAGGGCTTCCATGGACCTAGCTATTGTGTTTAAGGGTTCTAGGGTTTAGGGTTTAGGGTTCAAGGAGCCTAGTTCTTGGTTTCAAGCTTCGGCCCTTAAACCACACACACAGACACACCATGAAGGCTACCACAGGGTGTCGAGGGGGGACGGGCCAGCAACTTTAAACCCTAAACCGGCCCGAGACCCAAAACCCGAAACCCGAAACCCTAAACCCTGAACCCTAAACCCTTCATTATTCTGGGAACTTCGGGGAGCTTATGGGGTCAAATCATGTAAGGTTCTGATTTAGGATTTTCGGGATTACGGCCGGTTTAGGGTCTGGGGTTTAGGGCCGGTTTAGGTGCCGGGTTGGCGTGTAATTAGGGGTTAGAGTTTAGGGTTTAGGGTTTAGGGCCGGTTTAGGGTTTAGGGTCTAGCGTTTTTAGCGGGGTTTGGGTTGCTTGGTTTTCCTTCCAAGGGGTTCTGAGTACACTCGGTAGGTGGGAGTTGGGTTTGGGGGGTTTGGGGTTTGGGGTTTGGGGTTTGGGGGGTTTAGGGTTTAGGGTTTGGGGTTTGGGGTTTAGGGTTAGGGTTTGGTTTAGGGTTTAGGGTTTAGGGTTTAGGGTTTAGGGTTTAGGGTTTAGGGTTTAGGGTTTAGGGTTTAGGGTTTAGGGTTTAGGGTTTAGGGCTACAGTTGCACTAAGCCGGTACTTCTTCTCTCTGCAAGCACAAGAAAGGCCTTGCCTCGGCCTCTGGCTGCATGGGCGCCGTGGGTGCACCCATCTCCTTTCCGGCTACACTCAAGGGTTTAGGGTTTAGGGTTTAGGGCTTAGGGCTTAGGGCTTAGGGTTTTGGGTAACGGACGGGCTCTTATAAGGGACCTTAGGGGTTATTTAGGGGTTATGTGGGGGCTACTTAAGCGTATATACGGACTATATGAGGAATTCACATATATATATATATATATACAGATAAACTACATAGACAGACATATATATATATATATATTCATATATATATATATGCTCACCCCCCCCCAATGGACCCACCGCGCATGGCAGCCGAGTCCTAGCCAGATCAAGGCAAAAAACAACAAAATAAGAATTGACAAAAACCAACAAACCAAAAACATCCAAGAAACCAAAAAAACCAAAAAAACCAAAAAAACCATCTTTTCCAAAACTATGGGGCTGGGGCCTCCAAAAGATGGTTTTTTTGGTTTTCTCGAGAAAAAGATGGTTTTTTTGGTTCGAAACCATCTTTTTCTCGAGAAAAAGATGGTTTTTGAGCAGCCGCTCTTCTAAAAACCATCTTTTTCTCGAGAAAAAAATGGTTTTACCAGGACAAGACCTCCAAAAACCATCTTTTTCTCGAGAAAAAGATGGTTTTACCAGGACAAGACCTCCAAAAACCATCTTTTTCTCGAGAAAAAGATGGTTTTTCCAGGACAAGATCTCCAAAAACCATCTTTTTCTCGAGAAAAAGATGGTTTTTCGAAGAGCGGCTGCTCAAAAACCATCTTTTTCTCGAGAAAAAAGATGGTTTCGAACCAAAAAAACCATCTTTTTCTCGAGAAAACCAAAAAAACCATCTCTTGAAGGCCCCAGCCCCATAGTTTTGGAAAAGATGGTTTTTTTGGTTTTTTTGGTTTTCTCGAGAAAAAGATGGTTTTTTGGTTCGAAACCATCTTTTTCTCGAGAAAAAGATTGTTTTGAGCAACCATCCTTCGAAAAAACCATCTTTTTCTCGAGAAAAAGATGGTTTTACCAGGAGAAGACCTCCAAAAACCATCTTTTTCTCGAGAAAAAAATGGTTTTACCAGGACAAGACCTCCGGAAACCATCTTTTTCTCGAGAAAAAGATGGTTTTTCCAGGGTAAGATCTCTAAAAACCATCTTTTTCTAGAGAAAAAGATGGTTTTTCGAAGAGCGGCTGCTCACAAACCATCTTTTTCTCGAGAAAAAGATGGTTTCGAACCAAAAAAACCATCTTTTTCTCGAGAAAACCAAAAAAACCATCTTTTGGAGGCCCCAGCCCCATAGTTTTGGAAAAGATGGTTTTTTTGGTTTTTTTGGTTTTTTTGGTTTTCTCGAGAAAAAGATGGTTAAGTTTTAGGGGTTTAAGCCTCATGCACTACAGGGTTATAAGGTTCTAATCCTATAGGTATTGCCTTAACCTTTAACCCTAAACCTTTAACTTTAAACCCTGCAGGGTTAACCCCGTGAGAAATTTAGAGATAGACCCCGAAAAGACCCTAAACCTTCTTACAGGGTGTAATGGTTTAAAAACCGATAGGACATGTATACCTTCAGCGCCTGTAGGGTTCAAGCCTTTGAACGTGGGTTTAGGATTAAGGCTTAAATGCCCTCTAGGTTTAAATGCCTAAGTCTTAAACCCCAAACCTTTAAACCTTCATCCTATGGGGTTTGAAGGTCAAGGGTTTAGGCTTGATTGCCGAGGGCTTTAGGGTCCTGACCCTAGAGGGTTTAGGGTTAAGGAATAGATGCGTAAACCTTAAACCCTTAAGGTTTAAACTCTATGGGCTTAGGGGGCTTAGGTTTTTTTAAACCCTAAGCCTTTAAACCTTCACACTACAGAGTTTAGAGGTGTTAAGGGTGACAAATTGATTACATACTTAGCTTTAAATGCCTGAATCTTAAACCCCAAACCTTTAAACCTTAACCCTATAGGGTTTAAAGGTTGAGGGCTTAGTGTTAATCGCTGTCTTGGGTTTAAATGTCTGAATCTTAAACCCTAAAACTTTAAACCTTCACCCTATAGGGTTTAAAGGTTAAGGGTTTAGGTTGAATCGTCAGCTTGGATTTAAATGTCTAAGTAAAGAATCCTAAACCTTTAAATCTCATCCCTATGGGGTTTAAGGTTAAGGGTTCAATATGAACTGCCGGCATAGGTCTAAATACCTAAACCTTAAACTTAAACCCTAAACCTTTAAATATCTTAACCCTATAGGGTTTAAAGGTTAGAGGCTTAGCGTAAATTGCCGGAATAGGTTTAAATGCCTAAATCTTAAGCCCGAAACCTTTAAACCTTAGCCCAACAGGGATTAAAGGTTAAGGGTTTAAAATTAGTTGCAGGCTTAATTAGGTTTAAATGCCTACATCTTATATCCTAAACCTTTAAAAATCTTAACCCTATAGGGTTTAAAGGTTAAGGGCTTGGCTACAGGTTTAAATGGCTAAATATTAAACCCTAAGCCTCTAAACTTTAACCCTACAGGGTTTAAAGGTTAAGGGTTTAAAATTAGTTGCAGGCTTAGGTTTAAATGCCTACATCTTAAACCCTAAACCTGTAAAAATCTCAACCCGATAGAATTTAAAGGTTAAGGGCTTAGCTTTAATTACCGGCATAGGTTCAAATGCCTAAATCTTAAACCCTTAACCTTTAAACCTTAACCCTACAGGGTTTAAAGGTTAAGGTGTTTTTTTTGCAGGCTTAGGTTTAAATGCCTAGATCTTAAATTATAAACAAAAGCCAACAGAAATAAAAACCCTCCGTGCGTGTGTGAGAGGGTGAATTAAGGAATACAGTCAAAAATCCGGTCACCGGAAAATCACCAGACAGCATAGGTTTTATCGGTATTTGCGGTACTTTTGCAAAGATCAAGGCCCGCGGTGGGTCCATTGGGGGGGGGTGACCATATATATATATATATATGGGTTATATAGGGGAATAAGACTCAGGTTCCCTGCTAGGGGTCCTTCCTTTTACCCCTGAATGCACTGATCGAGGGGGACGAAGTGAACCTTAACAGGGTTTGTGGTCTACATACCCTCATACGGGTTTCAGTGGCTTAGGGTATGTGGTCGCAATTTTGAAGTTCATTGGTCCTCTTTTGGAACGTGCTATCGTGTTTTTTTCCGTCAGGTATGGCAACCGAAAACGCCTCAAGCAAAAGGTTTCTCAAGCACGTGCCAACTGGCTGGAGCGGTCCCCCGCCGGTGCTGCACCACCGCCACAGGCAGCAGCGGTGGCCGCGCATTTGTCACGGGGACCGGCTGGACTAAGCCGAAGCCTGACCCGTTCTGGAGCTTGGTTTAGGGTTTAGGGTTTAGGATCTAAGGTTTAGGGTTTAGGGCTTAGGGGGTCGGATTCTTAGCGTGCCTACCAACGAGGGTAGGTTCTGCGAAGCTTGGGCAGGGCCACATCTGACTTGGATCCCCCTAAGCACCTGCCGAGAGTCCAACACCTGACACTCTCCGGCGTCCACGAACATATAACCGACACACCACAAGTATTCTTAACCCTAAACCCTAAACCCTGAACCCTAGACCCTAAACCCTAAACTCTACATACCCTAAACCCTACATACCCTTCATTTTCAGGCCACCGGCTAGTGTTCCATCTTGAGGGTCTAGTAGCACACCTCAAGCGAGAAACCACACTCAACCCTAAACCCTAAACCGTAAACCCTAAACCCTAAACCCCAAACCCCTAACCCTAAACCCTAAACCCCAAACCCCAAACCCGAAATCCTAAACCCTAAATCGCTGCCAAGCAGAGCCCAGACACACCCCGCGACAAATCTCCTGGTGGCTGCTGGCCAATCCTTGGTGGGCAGCCAGGAAGTCTGGGTTTAGGGTTTGGGGTTTAGGGTTTGGGGTTTTGTGTTTGGGGTTTAGGGTTGAGGGTTTGGGGTTTAGGGTTTTATGTTTGGGGTTTAGGGTTTGGGGTTTTGTGTTTGGGGTTTAGGGTTTGGGGTTTGAGGTTTGGGGTGTGGGGCTTGGGGTTTAAGGTTTGGGGTTTAGGGTTCAGGGAGGTAGGTTTGAGGGCTGAGGGCTTTTGAAGGCTCTGGGGCACAGGGTAGATTCGCCAAGCAAGAGCTCGCGAAGCATCACGCGTACTTCTCCAACAGCCGGAAACCAACCCATACTTCAGGCAAAGGAATTCAGGAGCCCCCTCAGAAAACAAAAAGCTCAAGCAGCCTAAGCCCTAAACCCTAAACCCTAAACCTTACTAAACCCTAAACCCTAAACCGCCCTAAACCCTAAACCCCACACCCCAAACCCTAAACCCTAAACCCTAGACCCTAAACCCTAAACCCTAAGCCCTAAGCCCTAAGCCCTAAGCCCTAAGCCCTAAGCCCTAAGCCCTAAGCCCTAAGCCCTAAACCCTAAGCCCTAAGCCCTAAGCCCTAAGCCCTAAACCTTACTAAACCTTACTAAACCTTACTAAACCTTACTAAACCTTACTAAACCTTACTAAACCTTACTAAACCTTACTAAACCCTAAACCCTAAGCCCTAAGCCCTAAACCCTAAACCCTAAACCTTGGTAAACCCTAAACCTTGGTAAACCCTAAACCTTACTAAACCCTAAACCCTAAGCCCTAAGCCCTAAGCCCTAAGCCCTAAGCCCTAAGCCCTAAGCCCTAAGCCCTAAGCCCTAAACCCCAAACCCCAAACCCCAAACCAAACCCCAAGCCCTAAGCCGAGGATCTGCTGGATTGTCTTCCGGGTGAAACTCCACCACTGCCGTGGGGCTGGGGCTGTAATGTGTGTCCTAGGTTGGCCTGGTTTAGGGTTTAGGGTTTAGGGTTTAGGGTTTAGGGTTTAGGAATTAGGCCTCAGAATCCTACAAAGGGCCCCTTCTTAAGGGGTTAGCGGGTGCAATAGCCCATCCTGGTACTAGGATCCTCTCAAGTATGCAAGACCAACTAAGGGAAAATGCATTTAAAATCTCCGAATGGTTCCCCAAAGCTACTATATAGGATCCCCTCTAATTTAGGGTGTGGGGGTTTAGGGTTTAGGGTTTAGGGTTTAGGGTTTAGGGTTTAGGGTAAAGATACAGTATATAGGTACAGAAAACGACTGAACAAAAACTCTCCCAATCGGGCCGAAGTAGCCAGTATGGCTCCTTGGTAGCCCAGTAAGCAGATTATACCCTAAACCCTAAACCCTAAACCCTAAACCCTAAACCCTAAACCCTAAACCCTAAACCCTAAACCCCAAACCCTACTTTATAAGGGAACCCAGACCCAAAAAAAAAAGCAAAAAAGGGTACCACTGGGCTACCAGGGCTCGGACAATCCTTTCGGTCACCGCCTCGGGCACTGCGATCTCTGCCGAAGCTTCGCCAGGCGTCTCGCCCTCTTGGAAGCTCGGATTCCGCAAGAGGTACGCCAAGTGCGCCTCTAGGGTTAAAAAAGGGTTTAGGGTTTAGGGTTATTTAGGGTTTAGGGTTTAGGGTTTTGGGGTTTAGGGTTTAGGGTTAAAACAAACCCTAAAAGAGGTGTACATAGGGTTCTTTTATAACGTTTAGCAAATGCCCTAGAAGAGGTACGCCAAGTGCGCCTTCACACTGCGGCCATCCGCCCAAACGAACTGACAGTCGCTGAAGTTCCCATCGCATGCATGGTCCTCCATGAAGGACGCGGTGGACGGCGTGGATTGAATTGCTAAAACCTACCTCTGGAGTAGACCCAGAAAAAAAAAACAAGTATATACTTTTTAGGTATAAGTAGCTATAATGGGAACCCAAAACCAAAAAAAGTATTAAATTATAGTACTCCAAAGCCCAGTAAAGAGGCACCTTTAATGCAGTTGCGCATCCAGAGGCTTTGAAATTTGCTGGTCGTAAATATGGCGGCAATATAGGGGGTCAGAATACGTCCCTTTCTGTACTTATACTACAATAACCCCCAAAACCCTATTAAAACTATATTCAGGCCCCTAATTATAGAAAGATCGAGGGAGGGCCCACGAAATTCCAGGAGCTTGACAGTGGCCGCATGGTTTTTTGCAGAAACCGGGCCCCAAAACGTGGAGGAAGGATATCAACACTTTGCATGTGCATCGAGTCCTACTGAACCCAACTTATTTTTGATTTCCTCAATCTTCAGAAAGTTGGCTTTTAAAATGCAGCGTCTTGCAGCTTATTGAAACACAGGCTGTGCTAGGATGGGTGGGCGCAAGGTATTCTAGCGCCCACGCCACCGAAAATAAATGAGCTCGACGCACCTCCGAGCCGACATGGTCAGAAGCAAGATCAGAAGTGTTCGCGGGTGCGTGGAGTATCCCTAAACCCTAAACCCTAAACCCTAAACCCTAAATCCCAACCTAAGACCGCAAGCCCTAACCCCAAAAAGGCGCCAGCAACCCCAATGCCCCGAACAAAAATCCTCACAAGCCTGAAACCATCAACTTGGCAAAGCCCAAAACCTTGTTCAAGATGTGCAAGGGGAATTCAAAATATGGGTACCTCTAATCACCCTCTTCTTACCCTTAAGATACTATAGTCCTTATCCTCGGACCCGCAAAAGGCTACCACCCAGGTTTCGGAATCCACAACCCTAACCCTAAACCCTCAACCCTAAACCCTCCCAGGTTGTGGGATTAGGTCTTTGGGAGTTGTCCTAGGGGAGAAAAAGAACCCCTAAAAGGGTTTGGGGTTAGGGTCCATGGTTTAGGGCTTAGGGTTTGGGGTTTGGGTTTACGGTCCATACGGGCAGCTGTCTTAACCAAGGCCCCATGTTTGGGGGTCCTTCTATATTACAAGGGTGCCGCACTATAATAGGACACAGAAAGGCGCCTTGATGATCAGAGAACTACCCACATACCTTAACAAGGACTATAGTAGTCTTAGTAGGGCGTATATCAACAAGATCCCAATTCTAAGATGGACAACCACAGAATCGTTGAGCTATCGAGGGGCATGGTCACGACAACAAACTTCCATTGATATCTTACAAGGCCAAGAAAGTAGGCAGGCGGAACAAAAGCACTCTAACACCGACCATGCCCCAAGATAACCAGCCATAACCCTAAACCCTAAACCCTAAACCCTAAACCCTAAACCCTAAACCCTAAACCGCTTGCTGGCTCTCCTGCTGCGTTGCAACAAGACATCCCGAAGCGGAAAATGAAAAAGGATGCCCCAGACTCTGAGCGCTTCAAACCCTGGGCGCCCCGTTTAGGGTTTAGGGTTTAGGGTTTAGGGTTTAGGGTTTAGGGTTTAGGGTTTAGGGTTTAGGGCCAAACATACTGCTCCAATACCTCCAATACCCCAAAAGACCAAAGACAAGCCTCTCCTACAAATACACTTCCGAAACCCGAAGAAGTCCGCCTTTCAATTCTCCCAGGCACGCAGCGCGAAGCAAGGCTCCCCTCACGGCTCAGGGATTAGGGTTTGGGGCTTCAGTGGTTTTGGGCACCTTTCGGCCGGAGGGTTGGACCGCGACTGAGCGACTGAGGCACATGGCTGCGAAGTTGGGGTTTAGGGTTTAGGGTTTAGGGTTTGGGGTTTGGGGTTTGGGGTTTGGGGCTTTGAGCGATTTTTTCATCCCTCCATGCAAGCAAAAAGCCGGTGAATGCATGCCAGGGCTGGGACAAAAAACAACAACACGGCGACCTCCGACCACAAGCGCGTAAGCCATCAAAACTCCCCGAAGCCAGAAGCATTTACCCTAAACCCTAGACCCTGGACCCTAAACTCTGTGCTCTGACTTGCAGGTGTTTAGACTCAAGAAAGCCTTTTGGGCCTAATTTGGAGCATCCTTCGGGTTTTTCGAAGCTTTAGATAGGGCTTCGGGTTTGGGGTTTAGGGTTTGCCGAAAACAACCTTACCGAAAAAAACTCTGGGCCGGGCACTAACATTCCAAAGGCCCAACAGCCTCAACCACCTCAATCTCATCCAGGACTTTTGGGTTTAAAATCAAGATCTACAAGGTAGGACCAATCTCACTTAGATCTTTTTGGGAGATGTTTTTGCGTTCAAGCTTCGAGTGGACCCAGTGGTCTTCAGTTCACGTTGCCGGTTTGGGGAGGGGATCTCGTAGACCCTAAAATTTCAAATTGGACCGATTATGTTTTCAAAAACATTTCGGGTGTCGGGTTTAAGGGTTTAGAAGGTGGTCCCCGAGCCGTCCACCTGGCCCCCACACCCTAAACCCTAAACCCTAAACCCTAAACCCTAAACCCATCTACACACCCGAAGTCTTAAGCGCAAAGCCGAGATCATGACGGCCTTCCCCCTGTCCGGGCCGCCCCAAGCGCCATGGCTTGAGATGGGTTGAGGGTTTAGGGTTTAGGGTTGAGGGTTTAGGGTGGAGGGTTTAGGGTAGGGTTGAGGGTTTAGGGTTTAGGGTTTACATGGGCAACCAATGAAGCGACTTCGCAAGCAAGGGCTTCAGGCTCGGGGTTTGTAGGCTGTGGGTGTCAGGTGGCACCAATCCCCAAGCTCCAAAGCCTTACGAAACACTAAGCTCCAAACCCGAAAGCCTGAGCGCTACATGAATCCTCAGGCTGCAGAGGCGATGTGGGGGTGTCGGAAATCAGGGGTACTTTATTGGGGTCCTTGTTGTGAGGGAACCCTACTATTTGCAGGCCTACATATTAAGGGTTCCCTATTCTATCTGAAGTGCTTTCGGGGCTGCTTGCAAGGCTGATGCCAACCCCCCCCCCCCCCCCGTGATGCTGGGGTGTTATCGAACTTTACCCTAAACCTTAAACCTTAAACCTTCAACCCGAAACACGAAACCCTAAACATTAAACCCTAAACTCTAAACCCTAAACCCTAAACCCTAAACATTAAGCCCTGAACCCTAAAACCGAAACGTTGCAGACTTTGGGTTCTTACTGGCCCAAAACACAAGGAAATAGAAGTTGAAACTTTCAGAATAAACTACCTTATACGAAGCGCAAAAGTTGAAAAGTTGGGTTTTGAGCCAGTGAGGGTCTAAGAGAGGTTTAGGAAGGCTGGGGGTGCGATCGGCGTCTTGGTGTCCAGGGGTCAGATGGGCTTCAGCCTCATGGATCTCCTCTGCCCTAGGTAGGGTTTAGGGTTTAGGGTTTAGGGTTTAGGGTTTAGGGTTTAGGGTTTAGGGTTTAGGGTTTAGGGTTTAGGGTTTAGGGTTTAGGGTTTCGGGTTTAGGGTTTCGGGTTTCGGGTTTAGGGTTTAGGGTGGGCACTAGGGTTTAGGGTTTAGGGTTAAGGGGTCCCTGTAAACCCTACACCCCGACACCTCAACCTTAAACCCCTCCCTCCAGCACCTCTGGCCCACCACAACACAAGATTTGTCACCTTCACTCGCACATATTCTTATCCTGCAAGCTGCATTGGCTTCCTTTGCCGCCTGTTGCAGGTACCATCGAAAGGGGAAGGAGAGATCGAAGGTTCAGGGTTGACGGTCCAGGAAGTTGGTGGTTAGCATTTAGGAGCGGGTTTAGGGTTAAGGGTTAAGGGTTAAGGGTTAAGGGTTAAGGGTTAAGGCTTAAGGGTTTAGGGCAAGTCTGTGGGCTTGAGTTTCGGTTGTTGGTTATAGGTGTAGGGTTTGAGGGGGTTTAGGGTAGAGGGTTTAGGGTGTTTTTCGCGGCTTGGAAGGGCCTGTAGGTTTATCCCTAAACCCTAAACCCTAAACCCTAAACCCTAGACCCTAGACCCTACACCCTAAACCCTAAACCCTAAATCCAACCTAAGCTCGAAGCTCTGAGCTTTGGGGTCGCTTCAGTCCATGGCCACTGACAGGTCGAGCATCGGATGCAATCCATGCAATAGGGTTTAGGGTTTAGGGTTTAGGGTTTAGGGTTTAGGGTTAAGGGTTTAGGGTTCAGGGTTTAGGGTTTCGGGTTACAGGGTTCAGGGAATAGGGTTCAGGCTTACAGTAGGGGTATGAAGGCAAATTGGTACCCAGTCTGCTTTGTAGGGTTATAGAACTTAGGGCGCTGTGTACTCTCCTTCTCTACAGGTACCCACTGTGGCGGCTAAGGTGAGTCCCCGGAATTCGAGGACGAGGCCCTCGTCTCGACTCCCTTCTATTTACAGATGCAGGCGTGACCTGCATCTATATACGAACTCTTGAGGCCGCAACGATAAGCGCAAACTGAGTCGTAGTCCGTCTAAACTCCAAAAACCCTAAACCCCAATCAGAAGAAATAATAAACAGCAGGGCGCAAGTAATAGAAAGCCATTCCTCGTTTAAGAAGCAGCGGACTAACGTCCTCAGCATAGCTTATACCTAATGAGCAATTGCCTTCAATTTGTTAATTAGGCAAAACAGAACTCCACGTATGCCCTGAACGGCGACTTAGGAGTTCCTTCCGCCAAGGTTGATCTCAGTTAGGGGCCTTCTTGGGATCTCAAACTCTAGTAGCTTCTTGCACCTTAGCTTACCGAAAAAAAAAAAAGGCCTGCAAGTGACCTTAAGCCCGATAGTACTTGGTGGAGGACTCCTTGAACGAAACCCAAGTATCCGGCGGCTAGGGTTTAGGGTTTAGGGTTTAGGGTTTAGGGTTTAGGGTTTAGGGTTTAGGATTTAGGGTTTAGGGTTTAGGGTTTAGGGTTTAGGGTTTAGGGCTTTACTGTAGGGTCTAGGATTTCAAAGTTTTAGGGCTTTGGGGGCTCAGGGTTTTACAAGGCCCAAGAGCAACCGAGGCATGAAAAGAGTGCCCATCTAGGTTTCAAGGGATTATAAGGGCACCTAAACCCGAAAAAGATGAAAGCAGCCTGCTCTGGCTCCATTTTTCAATTTAGGTTTTTTGGGGGTTTGGGGTTTAGGTTTCTTGGGTTTAGGGTCTCGCGCGCTTTGGGGGGGTAAAGATAATTAGGGTTCGGAGACGAGGGCGGTAGCGCGGCTGCCAGCTGCAAAGACGTGGAAGGTAAGAGTCCACGAACCATCTTAAGGCTGGGGGTTTAGGGTTTAGGGTTTAGGGTTTAGGGTTTAGGGTTTAGGGTTTAGGAACCAGACCACATATCGGTGCAGGGTCTTAGGGGCTGGGGAGCTTCGGCTTGTCGCGCTTTGCAGCCGGCAAGCCAAGCTAAGAGCTGCGCTCGTCACATTCTGGCTTCTCAAAAGCAGGAGGGGAAGGGCACCACAAAGGAAACCTTTCAGGAGTGAGGGTTGAGGGTGCAGGGTCCCTAAACCCTAAACCCTAAACCCGAAACCCTAAACCCTAAACCCCTAAACGGTCCAGGTTTTCAGGCTTTATGGACAGCGGGGTCGAGCTGTAGGGGGTGCTAGGGGTGACGTTGTGGGAGTTCGTGAAAGGCTCAGGTCTGTCTTGGGGCTCTAAGGTTTAGGGTTTAGGGTTTGGGGTTTGGGGTTTAGAGTTTAGGGTTTAGGGCTTAGGGCTTAGGCCTTGGAGCAGAGGGATAAGCCCACCGGGTTACGGGGTTCAAGAGTTCAGGCCTGTCGGCAATATGGGGGGTTCAGGGTTGAGGGTAAGGTTAGTACAGGGGCGTAAACTCTGTAAGGTCCAGGGTCCCATTGTAGGTTTGGTTTAGGGGCTGTGCCTTTGACGTTGTTTGACCGACTTATTGGGGGGGGGGGGGGGGGGGGGGGGGGGGCGGGGTGTTTGCGGAGTACACAGCAACATTACACACAACCCCAGAAAAGATTTCTCCATGTAACCTACCAAAACTCTGAGAAACCCGCGCCTACGAGTTTGTCGGCCTGTGTTTCGGGCTCTTAAGCTAAGCCCTAACTCCCAAAGTAGCATGTCTCCCACCCACACACTTTTTGGACGGTGGTTGCATGGCCCTGTGTGTGGGGGCCCTGAAAGAAGGGGACCCCTTGTCTACCCCTGGGCATACCCTTATCACACCCACGGGCCCCTACATCAGAACCCCTTAACGAGGGTAAGCGACCACATTAAGGGCCCATGAAACCATTAAGGGGTACAAGGAGGACCCCTAGAAGGGACCCTTAATCTTGTTCCCCATTATAAACTCCCTGTACATACCTTATATAGTCCCTGTGTATACCTCACAAGCCCCTACATAACCCCCAGAGAACCCTCTAAGGTCCCTTGTAAGGGTTTAGGGTTTAGGGTTTAGGGTTTAGGGTTTAGGGGTTAGGGGTTAGGGCTAACTTAGAACACACACCCGGGCCCCCCTGCCTACGGAGACATCGCGCCGCCAGGCAGAGCCTGACCAAGTGGCAGCGATAGGACCGTCGGCACCCTGGGCGTTTTGGATGTTGGGGGTCTAGGGCTTAGGGAGCCTAAAGTTTGGGGTTTAGGGTTCAGGGCTCAAAGTTTGGGGTTTAGGGTTTAGGGTGTGGAGCTTAGGGGTTAGGGTCTAGGGTTTGAGGTTTAGGGCTCGAAGGTTCTAAAGTTTAGGTGCTCAGGTACTCACCCAGCGTGATGTTCTGGGCATCCTGCTCTGGCAGCGTGAGGCTGTGGATTTGCCGCTGATGAATAACAATCGGGTGGCGGGCGGGCTCATCTTCTTTCCTTGCTCGGAGGTTCAGGGTACCTACTTATAACTGTACTTAGAACTGTACTTATAACCATATTAGGGCACTTAAGAGGCCTATGAATGGGTTCTAATTGGTTAAGAAGTACCATGAACCTCCAAGCGGGGAGCCCTTAAAGATCCCTAAGGAAGGCAAGGGGCTTTAATCTGCTTCCTCTTAGACTCTTAACACTCTTGTGAGACCTATAGCCCAAACCCCACACCCTGCAAGAAAGATGGGTTTGGGGCCAAGGGCTAACCCTGGAATCAGGGAAGGGGGGGGGGGGGGGATATTGAACTATAGGATATCTTCTCAAGGTCATGTGGAGGGACATGCCCTAAAGCGTAAATCAGAGACTCTCAGCCGAATTCCTGAACCCTAATGAAACCGATTCGAGGCGAAACCCGTCAGTCCTGTGACTCCTGTACCCTGCAGTCTGGGCCCTTAACCCTAAACCCTAAGCCCTAAACCCTAACCCCTAACCCCTAACCCCCTAAACCCCTAAACCCTAAACCCTAAACCCACACGCTTGCAACCTCAAGTCTACGTTCTCAGCCCTTTAGAACCCCATGTACCTCTTTGAATATACTTGGGCCCTGAAGCTACTACCCTAAGGGTCCATGTACCCAAATAGGGAATACTTGGGCCTTAAAGTACCTCCTATATAGGGACTTTGGGGCCAAAGTATATAGTGACAAGGTACATGGACACTTAGGGCTATATAGGAACCCCTTTACACGACCCAAGTACATACCAGATAGGAACCCTGAAAACCCTAACGAACGCCTTTATAAGGCTCTAAGGGGAACCATCGAGCTGTCAACCATAGAGGGCCTCCCACACTCTTGCGCAGGCCAGAATGCTGGGCCTTGGTGCTTAGGGTTTCGGGTTTAGGGGTGGTCGTAGGTCACAAGACTTAACAAGGGAAACTTCGCAACCACATTATGTATGTGCATAATTACATTATATATATATATATATAGATATATAATACATACAGTCACACACACGTATATATATATATATGTATATATATATATATATATATAATGTTGTCAAAGGTTTAGGGTTTAGGGTTTATGGTAGGGCTAGGACGTGGGGCACTAGGCCACATCAAGCTGGACCCATATAGTTCGGGCTCACGATTTGGGATCTCAGGACGTCAGAGTAACGTTTCGAGTTTGGGTTTTAGGGCTTGGGGTTTAGAGAGTTCGGGGCTTCGAGAGTTTGAGGCTTCAAGGTTTGGGGCTTTAGTGTTTGTGTGTAGGGTTTCAGGGCATGGGATTTGAGGGTGCAACTTTGAATGCGGCTGGGAGGCTTAATGAGTTTCCTCAAAGACACCTGCTAGGCCAAGGCTTCGACTTGATTGGTTCATGCCTTGCATAGGGCTTCGATTGAATATTGAATCTTATGTATGATGATGATGATGGTGCTGCTAGGGCGTTCTTCTAGAAGCAGTGGTAAACCACCTAAACCCTAAACCCCCCCCCCAAACCCCCTGTAAAACGAAGAAAGCATACATACCTGGATATATGTATATATATATATATAATAGCTATACACCCTCTACACCCTGTAAAGACGCTACAACACCCTACAAGCCCTGAACTACTAACCGCTGAAGAACCCCCTGCCCCCCCCCCCCCCCAAGAAAATGAAAGAGAGACATGAAATCCATTCTTTCCTTATAAGGACAATATATGGCTCATCCCTTTTTTTTGTATTGGGAGTTCTTGGAGTAAATAGTAGAACCCTAAACCCTAAAACCTAAACCCGAAATGAGCCCAAAACCATAAACCCTAAACCCTAAACCCTAAACCCTAAACCCTAAACCCTAAACCCTAAGCCCTGGTCCCAAGCATCTTGGGCCACCCCGCCTCTACTGCCCGCGTCTGCTCTCAGCTTATGCCTCGCTGCGGCTCTGACAGGCTCGGCTGGGATGGAGTTTAGGACCCAAGGGATTGGGGTTAAGGGTTTAGGGTTTAGGGTTTAGGGTTTAGGGTTTAGGGTTTAGGGTTTAGGGTTTAGGGTTTAGGGTTTAGGGTTTAGGGCGTAGGGTGTGAGAGCTGGAAGATCCTGCGAAAAGGGTTTGGGCCTAAGCTTGGAGGGCGCCCTGGGGTCTAGTGCCGCCTATACCCTGAACCCTGTTGCTCAAGGGGCGTGTCAAAAACAATCATCCTGGGTAGCCCAATAAGCATCTTAGAATCAGGGCACCCTTTTGTGGGTTGGTTACTTTATGAGGGAACCCAGAACCAAAAACATAAAGGGTACCACTGGATCTCAGGCTGCCTACAGCTGGCTTCCGTTTGTTCCCATGATACCGGCAGAGTAACCTTGCACCGTGAAAAAGGTTGACTTTTACCAATACTTCAAGTACGTGGTATAAAATGGCTACTCTAGGCAAGCCTTACAAAACCCTAAACCTTAAACCCTAAACCCGAAACCCTAAACCCTGAACCCTAAACCCTAAACCTCTCAGAGCTTAAAGGTAACTGGCTGACTGAGCCCTTCGGAATCCTGGGCCCCAAGCGCCTACATTGTACACCTATTTAGGGTTTAGGGTTTAGGGTGTAGGGTTTAGGGTTTAGGGTTTAGGGCTTTCTGGCGTAGACAGCACTTGTGATATGCATACCCCGAGGCTCTTATTGTATATTAGGACGACAGCTGATATATACACACATACCCAAAGGGCCCTAAGTATGTATGTCCGGGACACTTACCCAAACCACAATAGCAATTCCTTTATGGAAAACCTACTTTCGACTATGTAGGTACCTACCCTAAACCCTAAACCCCTAGCCCTAAACCCTAAACCCTAAACCCTAAACCCTAAACCCTAAACCCTAAACACCTAGGACCCTTCAGGAATACCGGGTCGAGCTCACGCCGGGCCCCGGCACGTAGTGGGACATTGTTGCTGTTTCCCGGTATCACAGCCAGCGGCTCCTGGATTCTGTAGGCTTCGGGAAGCTTTGCCCGCCTAGGGTTCCCTTGGCCCCAAACCCTAAACCCTAAACCCTAAACCCTAAACCCCAAACCCCAAACCCCAAACCCTAAACCTTCATGGGGCTAGGGCTTAGTGTTGAAGCATTGTCGGCCCAATAACTCTAGGGTTCTCTATAGTGGCATTAGTCTGAGTTCATGCGGGGTACTTTCGGAGTCCCGGTAAGGGCGCTTGTGGCGTGGGAATGATAGGGCTTCCAGTTGCGGAGTTGTGCACACACATCTTGCGGAACAGATGCACTCTAGACCCTAACCTACCCTAACCTCTAACCCCCGTAAACCCTAAACTCAGGACAACTGCAACCCATGGCCGGGTCCTTAGCACGGCCCTGTGGGAGGACCACATATTGTGGTCCAGCCTAGGGAGTTTGCCGGCCAATGGCTCGTGGGGAGTTTGGGGCGTTCTGCATTCGGGTTTAGGGTTTAGGGTTTCGGGGCTTAGGATTTCGGACATCATCATCATCGTCGTCATCATCATGAGCTACTTTAGATATAGAGTGGTGCAGTATGATATAGTATACGTAGTGAAAATATGCGTAAGCAAATAACTGCAAACATATACATTTAGACCTTTGATACATAAATAAAAAAATAAATACATACATATATATATATAGTCTGAATAATAAAATTTGTACTAAAATTATTGTTATTATGATTATTGTTAGTATTCATTATTACGTTATATTACTGTTATTGTTGTTGTTGTTATTCTCATTATCATTATCATTATTATTATTATTTTACCATTTTTGTAATATATTTATTATTATAGGTTCGAGAGCTGCTCTCAAGACCCAGCACATCGACGCTACGGATGTGCGGCCGGAACGTTGACCATTCACGATGCTAAATTTAAATTGAAGGCAGGGTGTTCTTTCAGGTTACAAGGAATGCGTATACCAAAAAAATCGTTGATAGTAAGCCCTAAACCCCAAACCCTAATCCTGAACCCTAATCCAGGGCACTTGCGCTATGAAGTCGTTTGACAACCACGAGGCAGAGCAGCACTTGGACGCAGTTAGGCCCCCATATAGCTCCCAGAGCCTAGAACACCTCCAAACCCAGATTACACTTAAACCCTGTAAAAAATCTGAACCCCTAGCCCTAAGCCCTAAACCCTAAACCCTAAACCCCAAACCCGACTCGAAAACCCCTAAGCCTCTCACGGCAAGTCTGACCGGCTAAGCTCAGATGGCAGGCCATCCCAAACTAGACCCAAGAGGAACTTACGAACAAAAAAGGGACCCTTTGTTGCGCTTGAAATGACTTCAAAGGGAAACCAAACCCTAAAAAAGGAATACAGGGGGCGTACTCGGGTCCTAGTAAAATCCAAAAGAGCACGAGATACCTTAACCCCAAGACCCTTAGGTTTAGGGTTTAGGGGTTAGGTTCAGGGATTGGAGTTTCGGGACACTTAAGTCTAACCTGGAAGCACACGAAGCCTGATCAAGGAAGCCGTCTGAGCTCTAAATCCTAAAATCCTACTGCCCGTTCGCACGTGTAAGCCCTCTCAGCCTTCTCAAAGAGCCCTAGAGTGTAGGGTTTAGGGTTTAGGGTTTAGGAATGTTGTTTAGGGTTTGGAGGCCCTCTAAGCCCCATGAGTCCTCGGTAGCCTCGATTGGCTTGCAAGCCCTCTGATACATATGCACAGGTATGAGTCTGCTAAATCTAACGACATGCCATATCCCAAGATCCTGCCCTAAACCCTAGCTTCTCGGCCCAGCAAGCCAAGGTGGCGGCAAGATACAACGGCTGCACGGTGCGCACTGCACTCACCTCACATCAGTCTTGGCGCTTCGGGCTTGGAGGGTTTTAGGGGGAAGGCCTGCCCAGCTTCTCCCACCGAAGCCCTGAAAGCCTTTCGTATCCCTACTTG
Organism: Symbiodinium natans; assembly: GCA_905221605.1. Taxonomy (NCBI): domain Eukaryota; class Dinophyceae; order Suessiales; family Symbiodiniaceae; genus Symbiodinium; species Symbiodinium natans. Next base: position 101,856 of record CAJNDS010000460.1, on the reverse strand, counting down.
GGAGTAGGCCCTGAAAGAAGTATATACTTTTAGGTATAAGTAGCTATTTGGGGAACCCAGAACGAAAAACAAGTATCAAGTATAGTACCCCAAAACCCAGGCATACATAAACCCTTCTCCAGACCATACACCCGGGGGAATCTCAATTTGGACTTGGACTGGGAGATGGTCACTGGGCTCATTTTCTTGAAGGAGGGCTGGGGGGTGGGCTTCACTTGGACGTGCACTTAGTAAAAAAATAGAATAATCTTCTTTATTAAGGGTAATATAGGATTATGTTTTTTTTTTTTTTTTTAATAAATTCTTTTGGGGTTCTGAAGCAAATAGTAGACAAGTTTAAACTTGGGTGTTGGGACTTGGACTTGGTCATTCACGGCAGGGGCGGGGGTCTAGTTCATGGTTGGGATAGTATAGAAAATTTCGAATTCTATTCCCTATTGGGCTTAAGTGCCCTTAAAAATCTAAAATGCTACCCAACTGTGACAAAGGGGTGGGGGGGTGGGTGGGGGAGGAGGAGGAGGAGGTTGGACTTGGACTTGGACTTGGTCATTGGCTCGTTTCTTTTTTTTCCTTTTTGAATGGGCGGGTTGGACTTAGACTTGGACTTGGACTTGGGGGGGGTTCCTCATCCCCTTATAAACCTTAAAGCCCTACAACAAAGAGTCCGATCAACAAAGAGTCCTATCAACTGCGCCTGCGCTGAAGATATAGAGTTTGCAACAACAGGAGCTGTCACGGGTTGCTGCAAGAGATGGCCAGTTCAAGAAAGTATCCATCGGATGCCCCGCAAGCAAAAACCCCTATGCTGTAATCCAAAAAAAGGACTCACAAAAAACAAACTCATCTTCACACGCACACCCCTTCGAGCACTGAAAACCACAAACCCCCGAATTCCTCAACCCCAAATCGCTGCACCCTAATCCACCTAAACCCCCAAACCCTAACCAGTGGGCGGCTGAGCTGCAGAGTACATCGCGCTGGCCGGGATTGAAACGGAACGGAGCGACTCGAGACGCGGAACCACCTTAGCTTCCGCTTGGGGGCTGGGTTTAGGGTTTAGGGTCTAGGGTTTAGGGTCATCAGGGGACTAAAGGAGGGAACCTTATGAGGGACCTTGGGGGTAATTTAGGGGTTATTTAGGAGCCACTTGGGTGGGTCCTCCTTGCACCCCTTAAGTTTATGGTTTAGGGATTGGAGGGATAAACTATCGGGTTAAAGGCGATTGGGGTAGGGACCTAGAAGACATGAAGCTCTGCGTAAAGGGCAGATTCTGCGCACAAGACTTGGCCGGATCTGCGAATGCCGCGAAGGGGCTGAGCTCGAAAGGTTGGATCCTAAACCTGAACCTTCAGGGTTTAGGGTTTAGGGTTTAGGGTTTAGGGTTTAGGGTTTAGGGTTTAGGGTTTAGGGTTTAGGGGACATCGGGTATACAGAGGCCCCCAAAGCCCTCAACCCTCTGCCTTCAACACTGAACTCGAAAACCGGAAGAAACTTGGCTTCAAGGCTTTCAGATTCAGGGTTTGGGGTTTAGGGTTTAGGGTTCAGAGTGCGCATGGAAGCTGACGAATAACAGACGCCCTGCAGCTTGCGGCAAGACAGTCTGGGTTGTGAAGACTGCGTACTGCAGCTGGCAGCAAAATACAAAGCGCCTCACAATATCATGTAGTTGCAAAAGTACAACAAACACGTATCTTGTGGGGGGGCTGATTGAAGTCTCGGGCTCGATTTGGCGATGTCCCCGACGTAGGATTGAGGAACATAATAGCAGAGACACCAGGCTTCGAGGCAGGGTTTCGGGTTCAGGGGCCCGAGACTGACCCCAAACCCCCCAAACACCCACAAAACAGGCCTAAACCTTATAAGCTCGAAACCCTGAACTCGACATCCTGAACCCTAAACCCTAAAACCCGAAATCCCAAGCCCTAAACCCTAAACCCTAAACCCTAAACCCGAAACCCTAAACCCGAAACCCCAAACACACCCCAAAACAGGCGGAAAACGGGACTCCGCGCGTTCGGCGGCACGAGTGGTCGGGGAGAGATGGTCGGCTCGCGCTGCGGCGAGGCCTCGTGTGAGCTTCAGGGTTTAGGGTTTAGGGTATTTAGGGTATTTAGGGTATCTAGGTTTTAAGGGTTTAGGGTATTCAGGGTTTAAGGGTTTAGGGTATTTAGGGTTTAGGGTTTAGGGTATTTAGGGTATTTAGGGTTAGGCTATTTAGGGTTTAAGGGTTTAGGGTATTTAGGGTTTAAGGGTTTAGGGTATTTAGGGTTTTAAGGGTTTAGGGTATTTAGGGGTTTAAGGGTTTAGGGTATTTAGGGTTTAAGGTTTTAGGGGATTTAGGGGTGTACACTAACAAGGGACCCCCAATGTAGACTCCCAAATAAAGGGCCCCAGTAAGGCACCCCGATTATCGAAAACCCCCATTTAAGCCTCGAGGCGTTTTAGGGCTTGTATCACTTGTCACTTGTACCTTCCTGAATGAAGTGCATTAAGCACGATATGGGATGGTACCCCTTTTCGACCCCAAATAGAATAGAATCCCCTTAAAGGGACACCCAAAAAGGGCACCCCCCCCCCCCCCCCTATGTTCGGAAACCCCCATTTAGGGCTTACAGGCGCTTTAGGCGTTCTAGCGTATAGAGTTTAGAGTTAGTTTTTTTTTGGGAGGGGATTCCCAATTCATCATCTGTGTAGTACCACGTACTACTAATCCACGTAAATTCTCGGGGTTTGTACTGTCGAGATCCCTTGAGAGGATGTTGAAATATCAGACTAAGGGCTTAGACATGTGGGGAAAGCCTAGACCCTAAACCCTAAACCCTAAACCCTATAGACCCAAGACCCACTTTGGGCTTAGAGGTATTAGGGTTTTAGGGCTGGCTCCACGTACCTATGTTCCTTGCGCCTTCAATATAGAATTAATTACTGTATGGGCAAGCCGGGGGTGCCGAGTTTAGGGACTTTCGATTGGTTGGGCCTTGCCTCGACATGCCGTGTAGCTTGCAATGGCCACATTACCCCAAGCCCCTAAAACCCTACAACCCCCTAAATCCCGAAAACCCTAAATCCCTAAACCCTTAATTCCCCTGTCGTTGGGGTGTCGGGGGTGCCTTGCAACGTCTGGGCTTGGGGGTGCTTCATGGTCCTTAAACCCAAACCCAGACCCCTAAACCTCAACCTTGAACGCCAAATCCCAAAAAGCCCCGAGTCGATTCAAGACCACTTTTGAAAGCAAGAAATAGTACTAGCTGAAGCAGCAATACACAGTAGTAATAACAGCAATAATTGCAAACATAGTACTAATCGTCAAAAAAAAGTATTGATAGCAATAACCGTAATGCTAGTATGCATTGAGAGCATATGGGATGTCAGGTTTTCCACACCCCCCAGGGTTTAGGGTTTCGGGTTTAGGGTTTAGGGTTTGGGGTTTAATTAGGGTTTAGGGTTTAGGGTTCGGGGTTTAGGGTTTGGGGTTTGGGGTTTGCGGTTTGCGGTTTGGGGTCCCCTACAGGCCAACAGCCGGATCCGCTCTCCCCAAGCCGCGCACCCGCTTCGCGGGCGTCGGCGCTGTGCAGGAGCCGGGGGGTGAGGTCAGAACCTGGTCAGAGGCTGGAGGAGTTTAGGGTTTAGGGCTTGGGGTTTAGGGTTTAGGGTTTAGGGTTTAGGGTTTAGGGTTTAGGGTTTAGGGTTTCGGGGCTGTTCAAGGCGCGAGGACATTTTGTCAAAGTTCTTTTGCAGCTGCTGCACAGCAGCAGCCAAGCATGGCAGTTGATATGCAATGTGCAATATGCCCGATGGACTTGGAAGGTGTACTTGGAGGGTCCGGGGTACTTGCAACCCAAATTCTAACTGCACTTATGAGCCCCCTAAATCCTCCAAGTAGGCTATAAGTAGACTTGTAATTGGGGTTATAAGTACTCATGAAACTCCAAGTAAGCTCTAGGAGGTTGGGAATCTGGCGTCCCAAACGGGCTCGACCATTCTTTGACTGTCTCGTGGATTTAAGGTCTTAAGGCTGAGACTCTCACCCTAAACCCAAAACCTTGGATGTTCTCCATTATACTAAGACTAACAGTCCTAAATAGGGATTATAGTAGGGGCTACTATAATCCCTATTAAGAACTGCTAGTATAACTACGGGGGAACATCCCAACCTAAACTTGACCTTAAACCGAACTGACCAGCTCTTGATGACTCCTGCCTTCCCTTTAGCCATGTATGGACTCACCTACGGAGACCCCCAAACATACCCTTTTTGGAAAGACAAGTAGCCCACACAAAAAAAGCAGGTATTGAAAGGGGGGTTTAGGGTTTAGGGGTTCTTGAGACGAAGTTTGGATTTGGGGTTTGGGGTTTCGGCCAGCGCCCACAGCTCCGTAAAGAATGCAGGCGATTGTCAAGGTCTGGGTGGCGGGGGGAGTCTCGTCAGGGTATGGGGAGGAATTTTTGAAGTTAGAGCCTAGCCTCTTGTTCAGGATCAAACATTTAGCTACCGGAATAAGGTCATTCTTAGTATGTGGTACAGTACCTTTCGGTGTTGTGGAAACTGTTGCTTCAGTTCCTCAACACACAGAACAACCCTAACACATGCTTAGAACCCCAGGAGAGGACATCATTGACATGGAAGGTTGGCTACCTGACATCTGGTCAAGCGTACTTCTCCAATCCCAAGATCGCAGAAGTCCTAAACCCTTGAGGGTTGAAGGTTTAGGGCTTAAGTTTGAGGTTTTAGGCTTAGCGAAGGCCCTGAACCCTATATCCCTCAACCCTCTACCAAACAAAAAAACCTAAATCCGAACATGGGTGGCCATCTCAACCCCCTGAAACACCCTAACATCCCTAAACGCCCGGAATACCCTGATAACCATAAAAACCCTAATCCAAACCCCCCAAACCCTAAGCCCTTAACCCTAAACCCTGAACCCTAAACCGCAATGGCCAGGGTCCCGCGCCACGGGTTCGCGGCTCACGCGCACGACGGGCGTCGGGGAGCCGGGAGCGGTGGGCGAATTGGCCTGGTTGAAACTCAGGGTTATAAGGTTTAGGGTGTAGGGTTTAGGGTTCAGGGTTCAGGGCGTTTAGGGTTCAGGGGGTTGTGGAGTTAAGGGTTTCAAGGTTCAGGGTCTAAGGCTTAGGCTTCAGGGGCTTTGGGCTTTAGGATCTGAAGTTTGAGGGTCCACCCTTGCCACAGTAGCAAACAAGTGCCGGGTCCCGGCGTAACCTAGGGGACAAAGGGTACCTCCTTTTTTCTGTTTCCTTCAAATAGCTTAGAAGGAACCCCCCCTCCCCCCCCTCGAAAAACAAATATTTGACGGGACCCCAGAGTCTCGATCCTCGCTCAAATACTTCGCCTGCACCACTTCCCCTTGAAACACACCACACTTGTCGCAGACCTCAGATGATTTTTTCGGCGTCTCCTTGCGGGAAGAGGATCCAGAGCGAGGCATTAGCCACGCGTTGAGGGTCGCGTGCTGGGGACACTCCCAACATCCCCGAAACCCTAAACCCTAAACCCTAAACCCTAAACCCATTAAACCCATGGAAGGGCCGCCAAGAGGTCTTACAGATAAAGAGGTGTAATTATGGTTTAGAGTTTATACTTCATTCTTCGACACTTCATTAACCTAGGGTCTAAAGCCTGAGATCTTTGGCCCCCGACGAGCCTTAAAGCAAGACAGCATAGGAAGCTGTTGACTCTACATGGTGGAGTGGAGTGCTCAGGATTCGACTAAACCCTAAACCCTAAACCCTAAACCCTAAACCCTAAACCCCAAACCCCAAACCCTAAACCCTAAACCCTCTTTTAGCCGGCCTCTTTTTCTGGCGAGAGCTGCCTCGGCGGCCTCGGAGGGCTGCTGCGCTTCTCCAAGAAGCAAAAACAGGACAAAGGGTTTAGAGGTTAGGGTTTAGGGATTTTAGGGTTTAGGGGTTAGGGTTTATAGGATACAGGGTTTAGGAATTTTAGGGTTTACGGCTTAGGGTTCTCACTCCTAGAAGTTCAGCAAGAGGGATTTAGGGCTTGAGGACTCAAAACGCAAGAGTGCTAGCTTTGTGATTTGCGATGTCACGTTACAAGGTTTGAATAAGAGTCAGCCTTTACGAAAGCTCGCACGGGCCTCTTAAGTACCTCGCAGCCACTGTACATAAACTCCAAGGGTTTTTATCGGGGAGCTAGTTCTGTATAACTCCCTCTTAAGAACTCTTAGAACAGGGCCAGGGGGCGGGGGGACTGTCGTGCTCGAAGCAGTTTTAGCAGGAGAACCCCAACTTCTCAACACCGTCTCGGCGTGCTCATTCGCGACAGCCCCTGAACCGCCCCAAACCCTAGTCCAGTCCCCTGGGCCCTGTACAGTCTTTGTAAGACTGCATAAAACAGCTTCAACACCCCCTAACACCCTGAAAGACCCAACGCCGAAGATCCTCAAGCACTGAAACCCCTAAGCACCCCTCAAACAAAAAATCAAAGCTCAGGACCTAAACCATACTTAACCCTAAACCTTGCGGCTTAGGGTTACCCTAAACCCTAAACCCTAAACCCTAAACCCTAAACTATGGTATGTGGCTTAGGGCTTAGGGTTTACGAGCCCTATAAACGCGAAACCCAAAGTTCTGAGACTCCAAAAGCCCTGAGGCCCTGCAGAGGGTAGCCTAAGCCCCAAACCCTACACTCTGAACCCCAAACCCTAAGCCTTAACCCTAAACCCTGAACCTTAAACCCTAAACCCTAACCCTAAACCCTAAACCCTGTGCACTTGGGGCACGGCCTGTCAGACCGCAGCTCACTAGGTCTCACCTGCACATGAGTAGGCTAGGAATTGGGGTTTGGTTGGGGGTTTGGGGTTTAGGGTTTAGGGTTGAGGGTTTAGGGTAAGTGTAGGGTTTCTAGATCGCTAAAGGTCAAAGGTGCCAAGTGACCACTAAGTTTAGGGTTGAGGGTTTAGGTAGTTAAAGGTCCTGCTTCTTAGTGAAAGGTGCCAAGTGCCGGAAATCCCTACACCTGCAGATTTTCTGTGATTGTGTGGGTTCCGTCCTGCCTTTTTTTGAGGCGACCAAGCCTAAAACCTAAAATCCAATTAGACCCTAAACCATCCCCTCCCCCCCCCCACCCCGCCCCCGGCCCGAACTCACTGGGCCGGCGTCGGACAAAAAGCATGATAAAGCATCGGTCCGGTCCTAAGCGTTTAGGGCAACTTAAACCTGAAACCCTAAACCCTATAAACCCTAAACCTTAAATTTAAACCCTATGAACCCTAACCAAGTTAGTGTTCAGTTTTGAGCGCGTTCTTCGGGCTTCTTGTGGACCATGGCCGCTTCTCGCAGCTCTCCCTGCGTCCGCGGGCGAACAATCCGCGGGTTGGTGGCCCAACTGCCAGAGGGTGTGGGCTTGAATTTGGGGGTTTTAGGGACCCAAAGGCCATAAAACCCATAAACCCTATAAATTAGGGTTTTAGGGTTTTAGGATTTAGGGTTTGGGGTGCCCCTAAACCCTAAAACCCTAAACCACAAACCACAACCTTAACCTCTAAACCCTAAACTGTGCTGGGATGCGGGTAACTGGCGCGCACTGGCGGCAAGCTCCGGCTCACCTCTTTCCAGCTTGCCACAACAGCTCGGTATCTCCTAGGTTGCCCAGTAACCTGGGATTACAAAGGGTGCTCTTTGCGGCCTAAACGGGCTTATAAGGGAACCTAGACCTAAGCCCCCAAAAAGGGAATAAGGGCGCTACTGGGCATCCTAACATCTGTTGACCTGGTGCGCATCTGCCAAGAACGCGCACGCAGCCGCCGCAGAGCGATGGCGGCCAGCGAGACAATAAAGCAGCACTCGACCGCCAGTGTCCAGGACGTGGCGAGCGTTCTTTTCTTTAAGGTGTGGCGCACCCACTGAAAAGGGGTGTGGCTCTCCTGAAAAATCCCTTTGGCTGTGCCAGGCCTCACGGGAATCTGGAAAGTTAACGCTTTAGGGTTTTGGCTGTAGGGTTTGGGGGGCTTGAGCCTCGGGAATGTCTAAACCCGAAACCCTGAACCCCAAAATCCTAACCAAGTACTCGTTCACAGCCGCCAAGGGATTTGAGGGCAACTTCGAACGCTTCATTAGGATTTAAGGTCTCGGGCTTGGGATGTTCACCCTAAGCCTAAACGTCCTTAAGGGTACTACAACCTCCATTAAGGACTCTTAGTATGAGGGGGAACATCCCAATTTTAGGGATTTAGGGAGGTCCAGGAGCACCAAAACACAAAGCCGCCTCCTGCGCCGAAAGGGAGCGGATGGTGGCAGTGCCAGTTCTGCGGTGGGGGTGCTACTTGGAGGTTCATGGTACTCATTAAGCAAATAGAACTGTACTTATAGCTGTACTTGTAACCATATTAGGGCACTTAAGGGGCTTATATGTACAGTTATAAGTACAGCTACAGTTGGATAATAAGTACCATGAACCACCAAGTAGGAGGTGAAGGCTCTTCGGTGATTGCTTGCGGCCCAACAGTCGGAAATGGGTCTGGGGTCTATAGGGTTTAGGGTTAAGTTTAGGGTTTAGGGTTTAGGGTTTTGGGTTTTGGGTTTTGGGAGGGCTGGAGGGTCCGGGGGCGGAGTGTATGAACATAAGCTAACACAACTACCACTGGTTTAGGGTTTAGGACTTCGGCGTAAAGCATTGAAGCTGAAATGCAACCGTGGTCCCCTGGCGGTTTAGGGTTTAGGGTTTAGGGTTTAGGGTTTAGGGTTTAGGGTTTAGGGTTTAGGGTTTAGGGTTTAGGGCTTAGGGGGCGAAAGTTTAACAGGATCTGAATGTTGTTTCCTGCCCTCTCTGTAGCAACAGCTGCTACAGCTGCGCAGAACCACCATAACAAGACTCTTTCTATCGGGCGGCAGACCCATTCCAGCATCCCCAATGTGTAATCAACTCGGATCCCAGTTGCTGTTTCTAAGGACTAATTAAGGAGTACCCAATAGGTCATCCTAGGATCACTACTGCACTTACAACTGTACTAACAACTAAAGCGTGCTCATTCAGCTACTAAGCTACAAACCCGAGCCCGATGATGCGTGGGACTTTTTGAGGACTACTCCTGGGCTGAGGGTTTGTGTTACAGTCACTGGGTGCCTTTTACCCGAGAACTTGGGATGTCCCCCCCCCTATACTAACAGTTGTTAAAAGGGGTTTAGGGTTTAGGGTTTGGGATTGGTTCTTGTAGGGGGTACGATAATCTCTAGTAAGGACTGTTAGTAGAAGGGGGAACATCCCAACCTTGAACCCAACAAAAAACGGGAGGAGGGCGATTCGGCCTCACCCCGACGAAGGACGCCGCTGTCTGGGCCAGAGGGGTGAGTGCTTATGGCTTTAGGCTTTGGGGTTCCGGTTTGGGGTTTAGGGTTTAGGGCTTGAGGTTTGAGGTTTGAGGTTTACGGCTTTTGGAGAAAGTGTCTGGGGTTGAGGGTTTCGGACGAAGAGTCTGTGGTGAGGATTGAGGGGTTTCGAGCTCGGGTGGCGGGAATAGGGTATCAGATGAAGGGTGCAGCTTTAGGGTTGAAGGCTTCGGGTCTATAGATTCTAGAAGTGGTTGAGGCTCCAACTGGCAGTCTGGTGACGGCTGCTCGTCGTGTGTTCTTCATGGCCTGAACCCAAACCTTCCGCTCTATGCCAGCCTATATATAGGCTTTGAATCCAGCCAAAGGCCCGAAACTCGACAGCCCCTGCCCCGTGAAATCACCTGATCCCTAAAACCCTTAACCCTAAACACCCTGAAGCCCTGACCACCCTAACCCTAAAAAAAACCTTCATCCCCTTAAAAAAAACTACACCTAAACCCTATAAGTCCAAAACCCTGCTCACCCTTCAGGCCCCCACGGTGGACAAGCCAGTGACATCCGCATCCGGCGTCCGCGGCTCACACGAAGGGCTGGCGACAAGAGACTTGCGGGTTTTGGTGTAGGGTTTAGGGTTTAGGGTTTAGGGTTTAGGGTTTAGGGTTTAGGGCATAGGGCTTAAGGGCTTAGGGCTTAGGGTTTAGGATTTTAGGGTTCCGCGTTTAGGGCTTAGAGGTTTAGGGTTTCGGTTTCAGGGTTTAGGGCTACTGAAGACATACCCTGCATTGGATGCAAAGGACCCTGTCATTGTGGGTGGTTTAGGGTTTAGGGTTAGGGTTTAGGGTTTAGGGTTTAGGGTGTAGGATTTAGGGTTTAGGGTTTGGTTCAGGGTTCAGGGTTTAGGGCTGAGATGCGGTAGATCTGCGGAAATCTGCTCAACCTTAGACTTACTGAAACCGTGAGCTCTAATCCTTTGACGACCTAGGCGGCCGGACTGGCAGACGCACCAGGTTTTGATATACACGCGCGTTCTCTCTCGCAGAGGCATGCCGAAGCTCGCCCTAAACCCTAAACCCTAAACCCTAAACCCTAAACCCTAAACCCTAAACCCTAAACCCTGAACCCTGAACCCTGAACCCTGAACCCTGAACCCTGAACCCTGAACCCTGAACCCTGAACCCTGAACGACCGCCCTCAGAGCCCTTGAAGCCCCCCGACGTGAGGGAGGCAAGTTGCAGGTGAGGGTTTAGGATTTAGGGTTTAGGGTTTGGGGTTTAGGAATAGTGTGCAGGCTCTAGGGCTTAGGGTTGAGGATTTGGGGTTTAGGGCTGAGGGGTTAGGGTATCATATAGCCCATGCTGCTGTATGTGCTACAGGTCCTGTGAATGCTGTTAGGCCCAAAACAGCTAAAGTACTAGAGCCTGATGGCGTTTCATGGGCCAACAACCCGTCTAGGAAATTCTCTTGCAGCACGCCAGACCAGAAAGACAGAAAATAAGGCAGCACTGGACACTTTGATGAAACTCATCTGGGGGTTAGGATTCACAATGATTCACAGTTGAGGGCTTAGGGGACTCAAAACCCACAAAAACACTTGTACAGCTCCGATTCCCTGTGCTTGTCTATGCTTACCCGCCTGTACCTAAACCTAAACGTCCTACACCCACGTCCAAGCAGGACTGGAACCATAAACCTATGTCGCTGCCTCTGCGCACATACTACTGCTAAAGGCTTGAAAGCCTGGACTTTTCGGGGATGGCAGCGGTGGCCGAGAACTCTCTTGCAGGTAAAAGCGCCACCTCCTTCAACGAACCCTCAACCACAGACCCTACCCTCCAGAATAGACCCTAAACCCCCCGAACCCACAGTCATAAACTCTCAATCTGAACCCAAACACTCAAAGCGGCATGGCTCCATGCTCAGCGCTATAATTCCCATATCCTAGATGCTCAATTGCTCTTGCAGACTTATGGGGCGTTGAAGCCCATTTGGATAACTGGAAGTTTAGGGTAAGGTTTGAAGAGTTGGGGTCTTTTTGGGGGGCTTGCAGGGTCTCCGGATTCTAACTTTCTGAGTTTCTGACCGGGCAAAAGGCAAGCCTCTTTCCTCTTTTTCAGGGTGATACTAGGTACCTCATTTCTTAATCCGAAGAAGCCTAAGAACTTCACTAAGCCGGAATTTTCTACTACGAACCAAGTTTGCTCTCACAAATCGGCTTCCGCTGCCTGGAAAGGGCGCTGCACTCACGGACGGGAGCGCTGACGCTCCAACGTCTGTTCTACAAGCGCATCATTGCTGAACAGACTGGGCATGGGGGCAGCAAAACATGAGAATTACCTACATGGGGACGAGTGGGTTAGTACTCGGCTCCTGTCTTACACCCGAAAGCCCGTGAGGAGGCCGTGTGTCACTTTCCTGCTCCTAACATGGGGCGATACTTCCTGCATCGTCCGGTCGTCTTTGGCAACAGTGGCTGACTTGGGGGACCTTTCCCTACACAAAACCTCCAAATGATCCACCAAAAGTTGCCTGTGGCGATAAGGCCATGATTATGGACACTTTATGGAAAGAAGAAGTATAAATGCCCTAAGCCCTGAAACCCATCTCCTAACCAAGTATCCGAGGAAAAAAAAGAGTTGGGGTTTAGGGCTTCGGGCACTGCAGGGCTTAGGCCAAGTTTGCGCTCCCAACCAGCACCCCAAAACCCTGAACCCTAAACCGTACACTCCAAAACCCTAAACCCTAAACCCTAAACACTAAACCCTGAAACCTAAACTTGTTGCAATCTGGCCCTACAGCCGAGACAAGCGATACTTCTTGTGCTGCCGGCGTCCCGAAAAACTTAACGGTTCTGTAGTTCGATGCCTCCAGGGACCTACTCTTGTGTCCTTTGAGGTTCCAGCAACCCAGATAAGAAATTTGGTCCAAGTACAGGAAAAGCTGTATACGCCTAAACCCTAAACCCTAAACCCTAAACCCTAAACCCTAAACCCTAAACCCCTACACATTAAACTTAATGTTAAGGGTACTTGGGTCAGAACCATGGGTGCCAAAGGTCTCCAAAGCACGCCGAGCCTGTGCGCCGAGTGCCAAGCTCGCGCGGCGAAGCTCCCGCCAAAGGTTTAGGGTTTAGGGTTTAGGGTTTAGGGTTTAGGGTTTAGGGTTTAGGGGTTTAGGGGTTTAGGGGTTTAGGGGTTTAGGGTTTAGGGTTTAGGGCTTCGGTCTTCGGAGGTGAACGTTCAGGAGTTTAGGGTTTATGCCGGGACGCCGCCTTCCCTATAAGGAGGGGCGTTCAAGGGGTGTGTGTAACATAGGGGCCTGAATAATGTCAATAGGGTTTTCGGGGGTTCTTATGGTATAATTTCAGATGGACCATAAGGGAATATTTACTCCGACCCCTTTCTAAACCCAGAGTTCCCTTCTACTCCCCACTATTCGCCAAGGCTCCTTAAGCTTCCCTAAGGTTCCCTAGGTACCCCTTAAAAAACCTAAACCCCAAACCCTCCCTAGGTACCTATACCCCCATGAACCCCCTTCTCTTAAGGACCCTATAACTTAGGAGTGGGTCAAGGATCCTCATGGGCGCAGGGGCTCCTCGAAACTTTGCCGGCAGGGGCCCGCCAGACGTACGTGATGTTAGATGATAACTTGGGATATCCCTAGACCCTAAGCCCTAAACCCTAAACCCGAAACCGTCTTCAGCATTGGAGTGAGACTGACCATTGGAGGGTAGAAAAAAACCAACCCTACCTTGGGGACCAAATGAACCATAAACAAAGGGTTGATGGTCCTCATACCCTAGCAGGGATTATAGCAGTTCTGGCAGTATAGGGTAGAGGACCCACATGTTTTTTGGGGGTGGCCTTTAAGGTAAAGACCCCAAAGCCTATCCTTCTAGGAGTCTCTGTGGTGAGCATTCCGCCGCGCCAGCGGGCCGCTCGTTGCATCTCAGGTACGGCGTCGTCTGCGGCCAGGATCGCTCCTCTCAGGCTTGCGGTTTTAGGGTTTAGAGCTTAGGGCTTAGGGTTTAAGGCTTAGGGTTTTGGGTTTAGGGTTTAGGGTGGGGTACCTAATCGGGGTCCTTGTTACAAAGGAATCCTACTATTTGGGGGTCTATATTGCGGCTCCATTATTGCCGTAAGCCGCCAATGAAGGTTTTAAGGCTCACGATGACTTCCGCGGCTACATCTCGTTTGGGGGCTAGGGTGCTTTGAGGGGTGGTTGGAACGACCTCAAGATTCCGGATTTGGTCTATATAGCTTAGGGTGTAGATTTGGGGTTTTGCTTTAAGGGATAATTAAGGGATAAGGTAGGCCCCAAAAACCCAATCCACAAGCCCTACACACCCTGCTGAACTCTGCAAGCGGAGTAAGAAATCCGAGATTCAGCATCCGAGATTGCCGAACCCGACGGAACATCCCTGGGAGCCTATAAACCCTAAAGGCCTGGGCCCTAAAACAGGCTGAGGGTTTAGGGTTTGGGGTTCCCAAGGCCCAAAATGGCCTAACTTCTGGGAGCTACGGGCATATGGGCTAATTAGAAGCCTGGGTGGTGTAAGGGTGCATGCCAAGCTCTGCCCAAACCCGAAACACCGAGCCCTAGCCGAACATGCTGCGCAACAGAACCAAAAGCACGAAACCCTAAACCCCCAAACCCGAATCCCAAACACCCAAAGCCAAAACCCAAATCGAAAACCCAAACCACGTAACACGGGACCCAATTTAGGAACATCCTCAACCACCCCCACCCCTAAACCCTAAACCCTAAACCCTACACCCTCAACCCTACACCCTCAACCCTGAACCCTAAACCCTAAACCCTAAACCCTAAACCCTAAACCCTAAACCCTAACCCCCCAAACCCCCAAACCCCTAAACCCCAAACCCTTAACCCCTAAACCCTAAACCTCAACCATGGGTCCCCCGGCTATCGGCGGCGCGATCGTGAGCGGGAGCGTGACCTTGAACCTCGGGCCGACGCTTAGGGTTTAGGGTTTAGGGTTTAGGGTTTAGGGTTTAGGGTTTAGGGTTCAGGGTTTAAGGTTTAGGGTTTGGGGTTTGGGGTTTAGGGTTTGGGGTTTGGGGTTTGGGGTTTAGGGCCCTGAGCCCACAAAAGATGTCTGAGCCCTCAACACTGAGAAACCCCCACATGAGTTTAGGGTTTAGGGTTTGGGGTTTGGGGTTTGGGGTTTGGGGTTTGGGGTTTGAGTTTTAGGGTTTTGGGCTTGGGGTTTAGGGTTTGGGGGTTTAGGGTTTCGGGGGAGTGCTGCAGTCGAAAGACCGGAAGACTCAAGCCCAAATCACAAATCATAGCCTTATGAAACCCTAAATCCCTGTAAGCCCTACACTCTAACGCTCTAAGCCCCAAACCCTAAACCCCAAGCCCCAAACCCCAAACCCCAAACCCTAAACCCTAAACCCTAAACCTTAAACCCCAAAACCCAAACCCCAAACCCCAAGAATGCCGACCGCGGCGCGCGAGCGGGAGCGGCCCCGTCCGCCCCCCCGGCCGCTGCGCGCGTCCAGCGCGTTGTTGACCTGGTGCAGTGTTTACGGTTTTGGGTTTAGGGTTTGGGTTTGGGGTTTAGGGCATGGGGTTTCTTCAGGTCAGTTTAGGATTTAGGGCTAGAGTTTGCCTCACTCAAATATTGGATCTGGAAATATACCTGCATCTAGCTGCATGTCAAGCATGTATACCCCACTCATTGGATCTGTATGTGTGCGTATACATGTGTACTTTCAAAAGTCTGGCTGCTTTCTGTTCTTAGCGGTCAGGGGCTTGGGGTAGGGTTGGGGGCTTGGGGTTTATACAGTCAGTAGGATAGGCTTGCACGGCTCAGGTTTTAGGACTTCGCGCTTGGCCATTACGCACACGAACACATGAACTGACAAAAGCCCTCTAAAAAGTATTCCTAAATATGATCCTCTTAAAGCCAGTAAGGGAAAATACGAGACATGTCCCAAGGGCCCACGTAGGCAAGTAACTAACTAGGGACACCAGGAACAAAAGCAAAGAGGAGGCCCACAGGGAGGTCAGGGGCAGGCAAGGTGCCTATAAACCCTATAAACCCTATAAACCCTATAAACCCTATAAACCCTATAAACCCTATAAACCCTATAAACCCTATAAACCCTATAAACCCTATAAACCCTATAAACCCTATAAACCCTATACCTATAAACCCTATAAACCCTACAAACCCTCACATACCCCAAAATAGTATAATCCTTATTCTAGGAACCCCCAAAAGGGCCAGGCAAGGCGCAGCTTTCATGATGAAGGCTGATGGGTTGCGAATGTTGCCCGTCTCGAGGTTGCCTCAGCTGGAGCAGGGCCCAGGTCGGGGAACTTAAAGCCTTGGCATGTTCTCCCGCATACTAACAGTCCTTAATAGGGGTTATTATAAGGGCCTACTAAGGACTGTTAGTATAAGGGGGAACATCCCAACCTGAACCCTAAATTATAGGGTTCTGAAAGGAGGGGAAACAAGGGGGCTATGTAACCCAACAGTCCCTGCTACTCCCCACTACCTCCTAAGGCTCCCTAGGTACCTACCTCCCATGAAGCCCCCTTCCTTAAGAACCCTATAACCAAACACTGAACCCCAAAACCCCCAGACAAAAAAACAAGAAACCTTGAACCCTGGATCCTAGACTCTAGACCCAGGAGGAACCTAGGAACACAACAAGGGTGCCCCTTCCAAACCCTTGTAATACGGACATGGTTTAGGGTCTTCAAAATACTGCAGACCCTGCAAATGACCGGCAAACCTCCCCAACATCAACCTTCAAGTTGGGCCTTCTCAACCCGCAACCCCCAAACGCCAAAGACCCTCAACCCTTTAAACCCTTTAAACCCTTTAAACCCCTAAACCCTAAACCCCTAAACCCCTAAACCCCTAAACCCCAAACCCTAAACCCCGAACCCTAAACCCCTTGAACCCTAAGCCGGGCCGCGGAGGAGCGACTCGACCTGTTCGGGCGGGAGCATTCCGAGCTTGCGCTGCGCAGCCTCGTCCACGTTATACCGGTCCTCGGCTTGGGGTTTAGGGTTTAGGGTTTAGGGTTTAGGGTTTAGGGTTTAGGGTTTAGGGTTTAGGGTTTAGGGTTTAGGGTTTAGGGTTTAGGGTTTAGGGTTTAGGGTTTAGGGTTTAGGGTTTAGGACTTCTGGGGTTGCTTTTTCAGAGCTTTAGGGTCGTTTTGGGGGTTGAGGGTTTTCTGAGAGGGTTTTTGAGGGTTCTGAAGGCCGGGTTGGGGTTGAACTGGCTGCTTCTGAGTAGGGAATGCGGGGATGAGGGCCCTATACATACCCTTTAAGGGATTCTATAGGAGGATTCTATAGGGCCCTCGTTCCTTCAATCCCTACTCAGAACCAGGGGGCTAAAAAGGTCTAGTGGTTTAAACGGTCTAGGGTTTCAGGGCTTCATTTTGCAGTTTGGGGTTTAGGGTGTTCATGGTTTTGGGCCTTTCAGGGGCTTTAGATTGCTACACTTCAGGGTGTCGGGTGTGCACGGAGTTTTGGGTGTTAGGAGTTCAGGGGCTCAGCTTCAAACATCGGAGCTTTCGTGCATAGCCGAACATGTGATTGACAGGCACGCTTCTCGTGCGACCACCCACCACAGATTTCGAGGACTGTAGTTGTTACGGCGCCAATTGCTGTTCACGGTTCAGGGACGTGTGGGGTGGGCTTGAGGGTCGATCCTTGAAAACCGGGGTAGGGACTACAAAGCTTCCTAAACTCTAAACCCTAAACCCTGAACCCTAACCCCTAAACCCTGAACCCTAAACCCTAAACCCTAAGCCCTTTTTGCCCTAAGCCCTGAACCCTGAACCCTAAACCTTCGACCGGGCAGCAATCATTTTCTGCTGCCAACTCCTGCCGCCTCCGCCCCCCCGGGAGCGAGATCGCGACCTGCGAAGGTTTAGGGTTTAGGGTTTAGGGTTTAGGGTTTAGGGTTTAGGGTTTAGGGTTTAGGGTGTAGGGTTCAGGGTTTACGGTTTAGGGTTGCTACACTTCCTTCCTTATAAGGGCAATATAGGGATAATTGTCTTACTTTTTTTTTGTTTTTTTTTTTTGGGGGGGGGGTTCTTTAGCAAATCCTAGTATACCCTAAATCCTAAGCCCTGAGCGCCTTGATTCAGGAGTACTCCCAAGAGTGAAGTCGTACTCCCAGAAGGAACCACCCACCGAAGTAACAATAAGCACTCACCACCAGCAGGAAGCAAAAACCAAATACTTGAGATGACGTCATATGAATGCGAATTTTATAGCAGAAAGGCTAGAGTCCTTGATTGTACCCTGTACCCTGTACCCTAAACCCTAAACCCTGATTGTGCTGGGACGCGTGTGGGGCTTTAAGGATCTAGGGATGCTCTAGGCCTTAGGGTTTAGGGCTGAGAGAGCTTTTCAAAGAAGCCTCCAAGCCACTACACCCTAAACCCTAAACCCTAAACCCTGATAACGCCGCCCCCCAAGTTCTTTATCAACCACCCTACCTGAGTAGGCCCGACATTGCTTACTACTACTTGCTTAAGAACACCCCAAAAACCAAAAGAGAATAACCCCTCTATTGCCCTTATAAGGAAGAATATGCCTCACATGATTTGTTTGTTTTTTTTTTTTTTGGGGGGGGGGGGGGGGGTTCTGAGGCAATAGTAGAATGGGGCTTTGGGGGGGTTTTCAAGCTACTAGCAGCTTATCAACCACCTCAACGAATCCTACACTCAAGCCTTACAAACCCCAAACCGAACAAACCGCCCTACACAAGCCTCGGCGGCCTGAGTGTTTTTTCCACCCTTAAAACCCCAAACCCTAAACCTTAAACCCTAAACCCTGAACCGTAAACCCTAAACCCTAAGCCTTAAGCCCTAAACCCTAAACCCTAACCCCTAACCCCTGAACCTCAACCCTAAGCTTGAGGGAGCAAGAGGGGTGGTGCGGGGCGGGGCCCCACCTACGCCCGCGGCCACCCCTGCCGCCTCGGCCTCGGCCTTGGAGGGGGC
This sequence comes from Symbiodinium natans, assembly GCA_905221605.1. Lineage (NCBI taxonomy): Eukaryota > Dinophyceae > Suessiales > Symbiodiniaceae > Symbiodinium > Symbiodinium natans. Next base: position 83,548 of record CAJNDS010000460.1, on the reverse strand, counting down.
TTAGGGTTTAGGGTGTTTCGGGTTTCGGGTTTAGGCTTAGGGTTTAGGGGTTAGGGGTTAGGGTTTAGGGGTTTAGGGTTTAGGGTTTAGGGTTTAGGGTTTAGGGTTTCGGGTTTCAGGGGTGGCTTTAGGGACATGAGGCTCTGGGGGGGTTTCGGGCTGAGGGGGGTTTATAGGGGTTCTCGAGCTTAGTCTTTGCAATTCTTTGAGGGGGTGGGTTGTGGCGCTTATCGCTCAGCGGAAGACTGCGACATCTCTGAAAAAAGAACCCTCCGCCAGCGGGAGTGGCCGGGGAAGCACCAGCATTTCAAGTGCGGTAACTTACTAGCTCCAAAAAAAGAGATACTGAACTTGGTATCTTTAGGGTTTAGGGTTTAGGGTTTAGGGTTTAGGGTTTAGGGTTTAGGGTGTAGGTTTAGGGTTTAGGGTCCCTATACAAGCCCTTGCTTTGAGGGATGGGAAACTCCTTGCCCAGAGTCCCGACTGAGAACCGCTGGGGTCTTTTCTCCTCCGCTGATGCTTTGCTCCAAAGCCTAAAACCCTCGAAGCCCAAATCTGTAGAGGACTAGAATCTGCCAAGCCCAGGAATCCACACATTCAACTGCCGAAACTCCCTGACTATAACCCTGAAGCCTTGCTGCTTTGCTTAGGCAAGCGACTGTCTTTCCGGCGGCTATCGTCTCGCTTGCTCCTCCTGCACACAGGAACAGGGCTTAGGGCTTAGGGTTAACCCTTAACCCTAAACCCTATGTGTCAGGGCTTGTTGCAAGGGCTTTGGTCACAAGGGATCGTAGGTCTTCCCACCCAGACATGCAATCGCACAAGTCTAGCACGCCCAGAAATCTAGAAATGCAAAGCCCTTGGAGCCCGAAGTACTTGGCTGCACTTAGGAGGGTAGCTATAAGTTAAATTTCTAGCTGCCTTGTTAAGAAACCCAATAAGCCCAAAAAGGCTAAAGATCTAAAGTTACAGTAAAGCACCACAAAGAGTATATCTTGGCATAAATCAGGGGTTTAACCGGCCCCCAAAACAAGGAAATCCTGGATGTGAACACGCCGACGACCCCAACCCCTGCAAGTAACGCTAAGGGACCTTCCTGGGAGCCGCGGGACTCGCCACGTTTAAGAGTCCCGAAGGGCTTGTTTGGAAGCTCTTTTGACTTAGGAAGTCGACTTCGTACCCCCTAGAAACCCCTCTTATAATCCCCATAACCCACCTTCCTAACCCTACTTACTTTAAGTCAAAAGGGCTTCCAAGTATGGGGCTGGGGTTTAGGGTGAGGGGGGCCGGACACCAACCAAGCATAGAGCAAAGACCCCCGAACCTAGGTCCGAAACCTCGTTTCGTTCACTCTGCCCCCCCCCACCCCCCCATACGCTAGAAAAACCCAACAAGGGGGCATACGTCAGAACCCGCATTATGCAACTACCCCTACTTGACTGTACTTTTACCCCTATTAGGGCACTTAATGGGCTTATAAGTGGAGTACAAGTGCAGTGATAATTGGTTACTAAGTACCCTGAACCTCCAAGTAGACCCCCCCCCCCTCCCCCGCCGAAGCCAAGCCCTGGATAGCTCAAAACAGCGGTGAGCAGCGCCTGCGGCTGTCTGGGCTACCTGGAAAGTGGCTTATGCTGCGCCCTCAACCCTGCACCCAAACCCCTGCACTTCTTGAGCTCTGTCCTTTGTGTGGGGGTTTTCACGGTTCAGGGTGGTCTACTTAGGGCTACCTTCAGTGATGGGATTCAAGGTGTAGAGATTAGGGTTTAGGGCTTGGGTTTAGGGCTCATGGCTCGAAGGGGTGCAGCGCACGCGTGCTGAGAGCCGCACGGGAAGAAACTCTATAGGGGAAGGGGGACTAACAACCCTAGTTACGGTTTGGGGTTTAGGGTTTAGGGTTTAGGGTTTAGGGCCAGTTTAGGGTTTAGGGACTAGGGTTTAGGGTTTAGGGATCAACGCCCGCGAGAACTGGTGGTGTGGCATAGGGGAACCACACGGCTGAGCTGAAGCAACCCGAATCCCGGCGTGCACAATTACCCATGTCCAAAAGTCGCCTAGGAATGAAGCAGCTGTACCCCCCCCCCTTTTTTGGTTACTAAAGGTAACATACAAAGAGGAACCTACCTAAACCCTCAACCCTAAACCCTCAACCCTCAACCCTAACCCACCCTAAAGAAAAGGGAATAAGCGACCAGTCAGGGTCCGGTAGTTTGGCTATTGTCGCAAACCAGCAAGACCCTCACCTCCCTCCCCATGAAACAAAATACAAACAGTAAAAACCCTAAACCCTAAACCCTATAAACCCTATAAACCCTATAAACCCTATAAACCCTATAAACCCTATAAACCCTATGAACCCTATAAACCCTATAAGCCCTATAAACCCTATAAACCCTATAAACCCTATAAACCCTATAAACCCTAAACCCTAAAAAAGAGGCTAGACCGATGTCGAGTGGCGGCTTCCACTGGCGCTGCGGGGCATGATGCTAATATCTCGGCTGATGGTGGTGCAGGGTTGGTAATGTTTAGGGTTTAGAGTTTAGGGTTTAGGGTTTCGGGTTCTTAAATCAGGTTTGGGTGAGTGTGTCCCTAGGGTTCCTTAGACTAATCGGAAAAAGTGTGTATATGTGTGTTTGTGTGTGTGTGCTGGGTTTGCTACCTCGGGATACTCGAAATAGAAGACACCTCCTGCGATGTCTTGGGGTTTGGGGTTTTGGGGCGTTTAGGGTTCAGGGGCAGCCTGCAACTGCATCTCTTGCGCTGGAGGTTAGAGTTTAAGGTTTAGGGTCTAGGGTTTAGGGTTGAGGGTTTTTGGTTTAGGGTTGAGGGTTTAGGGTTTAGGGTTGAGGGTTTAGGGTTTAGGGTTGAGGGTTTAGAGGCTCTGTAAGGGTTTAGAGGCTCTGTAAGAGCTACTGAGCTACTTGAAGCCCAAACCCAAAAAAGGCAAGGATCTAAAGTTACAGTAAAGTACCACAAAGCTAACCCTTTAACCCCTAGAGCCCTAGACCCTAAAGCCCATGAATCCTTGCATGAGCTTCTGTGGCATGGAACGTTTAGGGTTTAGATAGGCTTAATGAACCAAACACCTAACGCTTAGGTTTCGGGCGGCTTGAAAGGGTTTAGGCGGATTCGGGCCTAGGCCCTTGGGGTTCTAGGCATTTGGGTATTGTTGGGCTCAGGGTTTAACATCTTGAGCTTGACCCGCTCTTGGAACATGGGACAGGGTACTCATCAGTCATAGCCATCAACAGCCTAAACAGCCTGAACCCTGAACCCTACACCCTTAACCACCTGCAAGGTCCTCATTGCGGCTCATCCTTGTCTTGGGGGCTTAGTAGCTTAGTGTTAGGTGGAAAACTGCCAACAAAATCTGAGTCACTTCAATCAACTGCATCATCCCCCCCCCCCCCCCCCCCCCCCCTGCACAGAAAGATAGGCGCGGCCAAGTGACTCGAGCAACGGTTGCGAGGAACGCCCTGTCGCCTACTTCACCTGCCTTGCCGTGCACTCCAAGTCTGACGTAAGTCCTTGAGAGCTCCAAGAGCTTCCCCAGCTCACCTCACTCTGCTAAGCTTGCTGCTCTAAAGTCACGGTGAGCATGACGGGATCCTAAACCCCACCCAAAAAATCATAGACCCTAAACCCTAAACCCTAAACTCTCAACCCCTCAGCCCGCGGAGAAGCAGGTACCGCAGACACCCTACCCTGAGTCTTGGAGCCGGCGTTGGTCTGGCGACACAGGGAAAAGTCTGCTCAGGTTATGGGTTTCCGTGCGCATAATTGTAAGGTTTAGGGGGTCTGCAGGGGAGAGCTTATAAGGTTACCCTAAACCCAAAACCCTAAACCCTGGGACTCCTAGGCGGGAAGCAGCGCGGAGGGCAATGCGCGCTTTCCCAAAACCCGAAGTTTAGGGTTTAGGGTTTAGGGTTTAGGGTTTAGGGTTTAGGGTTTAGGGTTTAGGGTTTAGGGCTTGGGGACCCCTAGGCCTTAAACTCTAGACTCTAATGACCCCATTAACCCTTTCCCACTCAGCGCCCATATCTCCAACCCGCGAAATGGTGGCTCTGGCATCCCCTCAACCCTAAACCCCAAGCCCCAGTTTCTCAGTAACTTCTTGAGTCCTACTACGGAGGAGACTGGCGGGAGCGCAGTCCCCAAAACTATCCCTCAGGCTCGTACGCAATTACCTGGTAGCCCAGTAACCATATTATGATAAGGGCACCATTTTTTGGGTTGGTTATTTTATAAGGGCAAACCAGAACCAAAAAAAAAGGGTAAAGGGTACCACTGGGCTACCAAGACTATGTACTTTGGCCCTAAAGTCCCTAAATAGGAGGTACTTTACGGCCCAAGTACTCCTGTTTAGGTACATGGACCCTCTGACTCAGGGTATCCTTGTAGAATCTCACATTGCGACCCATAAATACTTCTGTAGGGCTTAGGGTTTATAAGTTCATCACCAAAATCCTGCTAAACCCAGAGCCTTACATCTCTAAGCCTTGAACCCCCCAAAAGCCCTCCAAAATGACAAGATGCAAGCACAAGACATCCCCCAAACACACTTCACCCCCCCTTCCCCTAACCAAACAGCAAACACACACACACACACACACACACATACATATATCTACATATACATACATACAAACAACACAAAGCCAAACCAACCCTAAACCCAAAACCCAAAACCCAAAACCCTAAACCCTAAACCCTAAACCCTCACAGAGGTTGGGCCCAGATAGTGGCTGCAGCACCTCGCGGACCGCGCCCGCGCGTTGCTCGGGGAGGCTGGGGCCTGTTTGGCCGTACTTGGAGGTTCATGGTACTTGCTAGCCAACGTAGGGTTTAGGGTTTAGGGTTTAGGGTTTAGGGATTAGGGTTTAGGGTTTAGGGGTACTTATTAACCAGTCATAACTGTACAGATAAACCCACTTATATGCCCCTTAAGTGCCCGAATATGGTTCTTAGTAGAGTTATAAGTAAAGTTGTCATTTAGCGCTTTGGGGCTTAGGGGTTAGGGTGTTCACGTTGCTTGTCTTAGGGCTTTAGGGTTGTGGGTTTAGGGTTTCCGGGCTTGGGAGTTGCTTCCATAAAAAGCCCTAAAACCTAGAGCCCTAAACCCTGAATCCCTGACCCCAACCCTGAACCCTGAACCCTGAACCCTAAACCCAAAACCCCAAGACCCTAAAGCCCTAAACCCGAGACCTTGAATCCCTGAACCCTGAACCCTGAACCCTAAACCTAAACCCTAGAGCCCTAAACCCTAAACTCTAGAGCCCTAAACACTAAAGCCCTAAACCCTAAACACGAAACACTAGAGCCCTAAACCCTGAACCCTGAACCCGTAGACCCTAAAGCCCTAAACACCAAAGCCCTAAACCCCTAGACCCTAAACCCAAAAGCCCTAGACGCTCAAGTCCAAAGGCTAAACCCTACAGCCATACACTGTCTGCGGAAGATGTCTACTTCCAGGATGGGCGAAGATGCCCTGGACTCAAACGGCCTAGGGTTCAGGGTTTTTGGGATTCAGGGTTTAGGGTGTAGGGTTTAGGGTTGCTTCTCTATGGGCCCAGAGAGCCCAGTAGCAGGCTATTCAGGAAGCCATCTCAGATTAGGCAAGGGGAACCGAGTATGAATATGTGCAAGGTACACTACTCAACTTGTTGGGCTCTCTGGCTTGGCAGTGGGGTTGGTTCCTTTATAAGGGGACCTAGAACCAAAACAAACACCCTAAACCCTAAACCCTAAAGCCCTAAACCCCAAACCCTAAACCCCAAACCCTAAACCCTAAACCCACTGGGCTGTCAGGCCGAAGGGGTGTTAAGTTGTAAGACCCAGGAGCAACCCTAAACCCCAAAGCCCTAAAGCCTAAACCCTAAACACTAAACCCCAAACCCTAAACCCTAAACCCTAAAGCCCTAAACCCTAAACACTAAAACCCTAAGCCCTCAACCCGAAACTGGGGCGCCCTGGCCATCCGCGGGCTCGTCAGGCGGGGCACAGCCCGAGCCTTGGAACGGGTCAAGTCTGTTTAGGGTTTAGGGTTTAGGGTTTAGGGTTTAGGGTTTAGGGTTTAGGGTTTAGGGTTTAGGGTTTAGGGTTTAGGGTTTAGGGTTTAGGGTTTAGGGTTTTTGGTTTTTGGGTTCAGGGTTGAGGTGGCCAGGAACCATAACATCATAAGGGTACCCTTTCAAGAGTTGGGTATGTTACAAGGGAACCTTGAGCCCAAAAAAGGGCAGCAAAAAAAGGAACCATTGGGCTGTCAAGGTTTTGTGTTTGGGGTTTAGACTTGGCTGCACTCAGGAGGGTAGCTAAAAATTGAACTTTTAGCTGCCTTAATAAGAAACCCAATAAGCCCAAAAAAGGTAAGGGTCTAAAGTTACAGTAAAGTACCACAAAGTAGAGTTTGGAGTTCAGGGTTGTGCTGAAGGTTTGGGGGTTTAGGGTCCTTAGGGATTTGGGGTTTAGGGTTTGGGGATTTAGGGTCTTAAGGCCTTTAGGATGTAGGGTTTAGGGTTTGGGGATTTAGGGTGTTGAGGCTCCAGGTTTCAGGCTTCATTGGATTCCGGACTTCTTCAGGGTTCCAGGAGGTAAAGGGCGTTAGGCACAAGGTTTCCGGCCATGTCGGGCAAGTGGCTGCTTGGTCTGGGTTTAGGGTTTCGGGCTTAGGACTTAGGGTTTGGGGTTTGGGGTTTAGGGTTTTAGCCTCACGTGGCGAAACCAGTGATTTGCACCTTTGCACTGCCCAGTTTGCTTTGGGGAAGGGATGGTTCTCTGTCGCTTTGTTTCCTCGGGGTTTGCCCTCTTGCCAGACCCGGGAGTAACCTAGGAACAAAAAGGGTGCCCTGTTTGGTTTAAAGGGGTAAGGGAATCCAATCCCCCAAAAAGTACAAACGACTCTGGGTCCCAGCTTGTCGCCATTCTGCTTTAATGGCATGGGCAGGTTTAGGGTTGTAGGGATTTAGGATTTGGGGTTGGGCTTGGGCGTTAAGGGTTCAGGGTTCGGGGTGTAGTATGTCAAGGGGGGGGGGGGTGTCGAATGACCCAGCTGGATGCACTTCGCACCCAGACATAGCAGCCTCAAGTGTCGCATGCCCTTCTCTGTGGCCATGCCCATCATACTTCTGCGCTTCATATAGTAACGTACTAGACCCAAGTATAACCTTGGAATACAAAGGGTGCCCTTTTTGGTTTCAAGTGGCTTATAAGTTCAGGGAGCCGAAGCCCTTATAGAATAAGGGTCTACTCCGGGTCCTAGAGTATGTACCCTCAACCCTGAACCCTACACCCTAAGCCTTAAGCCCTAAGCCCTTAACCCTAAACCCCGAATCCCGAAACCCTGGAACCCTAAACTCAAGACCCACACAAACACAGATGGCTTCCTCTGCGCGAGGTCCGGCACAAGGGTGTCCCCGTGAATTTGCTGACAACTCTGGACAAAAGCCCATGGTGGGCCTCGAGCAGCCCGCACCAGTTGACAGACGCTCGGTGTCCGGTCCATCTAGTCTTCGCCAGGCGGTGCAGCTTGTGGGGCAAAAGTGCCCACGCGGCCCACCGACCCAACTTCTCTCGTGTGTGGTCAGGATGTTGACAGCACCCCCCATGCGCAATAGTGCACGATGGAGCCAGAATCAAGATCCCCTATGAACAGGGAACCCAGCACATAGCGGCGAAGGATTGGCTGCCATCTCGTAGAGTCATGGGCGTCTCCTTTCCGGGGCACTGGCAAGAAGAGAGGTTGAGAATCACGCGTCGCCGACGAGCAACATGCCCCTAAACCCTAAACCCTAAACCCTAAACCCTAAACCCTAAACCCTAAACCCTAAACCCTAAACCCCCTGTGGAGGCATTGCACCGATGGAAGGATGGCCGGTACAGCTTTCTGTAGCTGAGGAGAAGGCTGCGTACTGGTGGTAGACGTCGATCTGCTGCTGCAGATACTCGATCCTGGCATGGAGGAATCTCGGATGGCCCTGGAAAACGTCTGAAACATATTCCTGAGTATGATCCTCTTTAACCCAAGAAGGGAAAACTAGGGAACATGTAAAATGTCCCAAGGGCCTACCGAGCAATGCTTCCAAACCCTAAACCCTAAACCCTAAACCCTAAACCCTGAACCCGAAAAAGCTTGGCTTAAGGGGGTTGCGTTTTTGAGCTTAGGGCGCTGAGGTTCCGTAGGGCCTTGGGGGGGCTCCTCAGTCTTCGCAGCTCTTGGAGACCCTCTAAAGTTTAGGGTTTAGGGTTTAGGGAAAGACAGTCAAAGGGCCCCTGAAAAATAGAACCAGCAACATGCAAGAATGATTGTCTAAGCCGGTCTAGTAGCGGTGTGTATTGCTGTAGACTGCTTTGTAACTTGCTAAGTTGGCCTCCTGAAACCGACAGTAAACCCTAAACCCTAAACCCTAAACCCTGAACCCTAAACCCTAAACCCTAAACCCTAAACCCTAAACCGTGGCAAAGGTTTCAGTGGGAACTGGCCGACTTTTGGACATCGACACGCCGGAAGTCCCAGAACCCTCAACCATCAACCCAAAATCCTACTCCCAAAGCCCAAAAGTTTAGGGTTTAGGGTTTAGGGTTTAGGGTTTAGGGTTTAGGGCTAGAAGCATTCGAGGCATGAGGCCTTTAGGGCCGCCCTAGAAGCGTCCGGCCTGGAGCGATACAGCTCCTCCTTCTCTGTCTTTTCCCGAAGCTGCGCCTCTGCACGGGTATTTAGGGTTTAGGGTTTAGGGTTTAGGGTTTATAGGGTTTAGGGTTTAGGTCCCCTAAACACCCTATGCCCTTAGACCCTGAAACCCCAAAACCACAAACCCCGAAACCCCTAAACCCTATAGACCCTAAACCCTACCCGATTGTTTTTGGCTTACTGTGTACTAAACCCCTTGCCCTAAACCCCTAGAAACCCTAAACCCTACCCGAATTTTGTGGTATACTGTATATGAACTATGTGAACCCTAAACCCTACCCGGTTGTTTTCGGCTTCCTGTATGGTATGGTAGGATTTCAGGGCTCCCAACAAGCCCCTTTGTAGCCCAGTAACCATATTATAACAAAGGGCAACCTTTTTGGGGTTGGTTAGTTTATAACGGAAGCCAGAACCGAAAAAAAGGGGGTAAAGGGTACCACGGGGCTACTAAGGCCCCAGTCGTTCAGACGCAAGCGCTTCAGTGGCCTTCTTAAGTTGAAAGTGGGTGGCTTGGGGTCCTGGGCGGCACCTGCAAAGGTCAAATTGGTTTGGGGTTTAGAGTTTAGGGTTTAGGGTTTCGGGTTTAGGGTTTAGGGTTCAGGGCTACTCCCCACATGCCGAGCCCTATCCCATGTTGGCTAGGGCTGACGCCTTCTAACTTGCAGTACGCAGTTTGAAGGTTTTTAGGAGATAGGACTAGGGGGACCCTTGGGGATATAGACCCTCTGAAATAGGTCCCTGTTTAAGAGAGCCAGAAGAGGGTTCAGAAGGGTTCCCTTTCAAGAGGCCCCCTAATCCCGCCTAGGAGGTTTAGTTTAGGGGTTCAAGGCCATATTGGGTTCGAAGCTAGTCTCTTACGCTAGTCACGTTGTTCCTCATTATGGTGCCCTTCACTGAGGAACCCTTATATACCCCTTATATACCCTTTAACACCCAAGCGTCCGTACCTCGCAACCTTTAAAGAAGGTAAGGGACCCTAAGCCCTAAACCCTAAACCCTTTAACTTGTGAACCCCGGCTCTGTGGGTCCAGGATTTGAATCGTGCCTCTGAACCATAAGCTGCAAAGCCATCAACAAGTTTAGGGTGTAGGGTTTAGGGTTTAGGGTTTAGGGTTTAGGGTTTAGGGTAAAAATTTTCGTGCGGTTCCTGTTGTGCCCCTTCGCCCCTGCCGTCGCCTTCATGGACTCATGCAGCTCCTCCTCGTCGTAGGGGAGGTGGGTGGGCCAGACACTAAACCCTAAACCCTAAACCCTAAACCCTGAACCCTAAACCCTAAACCCTAAACCCTAAACCCTAAACCCTAAACACCCTAAACCCTAAACCCTAAACCCTAAACCCCATTCTGAGAGAGGAAGGCTTCCGGGAGCATCATAGTAGAAAGTAGGGTTTCTATAACAGGAATTACAGTTCTGGGCTGGGTAAGTGTGCCCCATTTAGAATAGGGTTTTGCATTGGGGTTCTTATAGGATAATGACAAAGGGACCATAAGGGAATAATTATTTCCGACCCCTAGATTGGGGTACAAGGGTTTAGGGTTTAGGGGTTTTATAAACCCTCAGCCCTACAAGCAGAATTGTGCGAATTGTCTGTCACAATGCCTCGCAGGTGTCTTAGTCCCAAACCTCCGCAGCATCTCACGGCTTTCTGGGCTTACGGAGCGTGCTATGTTGGGGATGAGCGTTTAGAGACTTTGTGCAAGGGATCTCGAGGCATATGTTAAAACTTGAAGAAGTTCCTTGTCGGCTCTCAGGGTTTATGGCTTCGCGACTTTTCTTCCTGCGGACGGTAGCCTCCCGTCTCGGGGAGCAACCTTGGTCTAAGCATCCGACGTTTGGATTTTCGTGCCCGTGGGTACGAAAGTCCAATCAATGTCACAGAGCTCTGTGGAAAGAGCCAATGACCCTCGGCATTTCCTTGGCTGTCTCAAGTTTCATGCAAGGTCGCTGTACTAGGAGCTTGATTTAAGGGACCATAATCTACAAGTCGTACGGTTTACTGCATGTCCATATGCTGGGAACTTAAGTTCACGTTCCTGACAGGCAACCCTGCAGAAGGTTCGTGGGGCTGGCAGCTTACGTACACGTGGGCTTAGAAGACAAGAAGGCCAGCTTGGGGAAGGGCCCGAACCTCATAGGCAACATTAGGAAGCACCATTTTAGGAAGCTTTTGTGAGCCCGAGACCCTATAAGCCCTAAAATCCTAAAACCTAAAACCCTAAACCCTAAACACTAAAACCCTAGACGCCTGACAAAAAGCCCGGATATCTGGGGGCCCGATAAGCCCGATGAGCCCTGAGCCCCCTAAACACTTGCCCCAAAAAATCAGCGAAGCTTCAGGAGCGGCTGCCAAACGGCGCAGGACAGCCGGAGGATGGGTGGCAGCCGCAGCGTGTTGCTGCGAGGGTACCCCGCCTCTCCAAGATTTAGGGCTTATGGAGTTTATAGGGTTTATAGGGTTTATAGGGTTTACAGGGTTTATAGGGTTTATAGCGTTTATAGGGTTTATAGGGTGTATAGGGTTTAGGGTTACTAAACCCTACAGCCTACACCCTAAACTCTAAACCATAAACCCTAAACCCTAAACCCGAAACCCTAAACCCAACCTGCCTCTTGCGGGGCCTCTGCCACACATCTGCAGCGGTCGACGAGGCCTCACGGACCCAACATCTGACTCAGCATCCCCTCTGGGTTCCCAGGAATCACAGGAACCCAAGACAAAGCTTAGGGTTTAGGGTTAGGGTTTAGGGTTTAGGGTTCAGGGTTTAGGGTTTAGGGTTCAGGGTTTAGGGTTTAGGGTTCAGGGTCTAAGGTTTAGGGATTAGGGTTTAGGGTTTACGGTTTAGGGTTCGCTGCTTTCTTTCATTAGCGCCTGCTTGAGAAGGGCTGCTTACCCTGAACACAAAGGGGAGCGGCCAAAGCAAGTAGGATGCTCTAAGACTAAGAGGACAAAGGGTACCACTGGGTGTCGCAAAACTTCACATCATCGGCAGTCGACAGCTTTAACAGCTCCCAGGCAATCAGGGCTCCCTAAAGCGGCTTTAACCCCTCTAAGCCTGAATAAGCCCATAGGCCCATAAGCCCCAACCCTAAACCCTACGCCCAAACCCCCGAAAGCTCATAAGTCCATGGGCCTCGTAAGTTTCTAAAGCCATAGAAGCCTAAACCCCTAAGCGCTTGTTCATAAATGGAGGGTTTTCCCAAGAAGACCCTAAACCCCTAACCCTAAACCCGGTACATTATTGTTAAGGACCCCAGAGCCCTAAACACCCTACCTCTAGAAGCGTACAGCCTGAATTACTAAAGCCCCAAAACCGAAACACCCTGATGCCCTAAATGCCTTCAAACCCGAAACCCTAAACCGCAGCCCTCAACCCCGAAACCGTACAGTCAGGCCGAGGCACTCTCAGCGCTGGAACGCAGCTGAGCCAGCAGGATCTCCTGACACCCAGGGCGGAGTTTTTGTTGTACCTTTGCCGGGTGTAGGTTGGGATGCTCCCCCTTGTACTAGCAGCCCTTAATAGGGATTATAATAGGGTTTAGGGTTTAGCTCCCCCCTGTACAAATAGGGATTATCATAGGGGGCACGAAAACCCCAGCTAAGGACTGTTGGGATAAGGGGGAGCATCCCAAGGTTGAGTGCTCATGGCTTAGGGTTGACAACCCTAAACCCTAAACCCTAGACCCTAGAACCTAGACCCTAAACCCTAAACCCTAAACCCTAGGCCCTAGGAAAGGAACCGTCTCCCGACATTCGAAGCCTTGCGCGATAGCCGTTCGTGAGATTTGGGCCGGCCGCATGCGAGAGCTCCGACATTCCACAGCAATCCCAAGCCGCAAGCACCTCATGCAAAAACACAAAGAACCTCGAAATCCAAATCTCGCCCCTTAGAATCCCTATTCAACCAGAGCCTCCATTGCCCAAGTTGAAATTACATAGGTCCGAAAGGTACCTAGACCCAAGAGCAAACCAGGAATTTATACCCTTTTTGGTTCAAAAGGGACTGAAAATTTCAACACAAAAAACAACCCTCAAAGGGTATAAGGGCCTCCTAGTTGTTTAGGGTTTCGGGTTTAGGTCTAATGGATAAGCCTCTAGGTTTAGGGCTAATAGGTAGGCCCCTATAGTAGGGTCGGGCGTATAGGAGATTTTGACGGGGCAAAAGGGTTCGGGAGAGTTTGCAGGGCAACTTTGGAAACGCAAGCCTGGAGAATAACACGGGGGCGTACTTGGGTCTAGAGTTTAGGGTTCATTTCATTGGACATTACGGGCAGTTTGCTCCTGGCAAATACAGCCGATGTTTATACAGCTTGTAGGGTGTATAGGGTGTAGGTTTAGGGTTTCGGGGTTTAGGATTGAGGGTTCCCCGAAACCCTAAACCCTAACCCCTAAACCCCAAACTCTAAACCCCTACAGGCCCTACACCCTAAACCCCATCGAGGCCACGCCCATGAGGACCCCACCGACTCGAAGGCGCGGAGGGCCGGGAGGCCGAAAGACACCGGCAGCCAGAGGCCGAAAATTGGCCAGGGCATGAGGCCTCCCGGGGGGTTTAGGGTTTAGGGTTTGGGGTTTAGGGTTTAGGGTTTGGGGTTTGGAGGAGTTTGGGGATGTGAGGTGGCGGGGTTTAGAGGTCTGAAGCGCTTAGAGCAAAGGGGAGTTTCATCCCCAAACCCTAGCCGAAAACCCTAAACTTGATTTCACGCCAAGCTCTCGAACTGCTCCTTCCCCCCTGGGGTCCAACAGAGTCTTCTTGGTGATTCTGGACGCTCTGGGCCGTTGTGAGGGTTTAGGCTACCCTAAGGGTCCATGTACCTAATTATTATATACTTGGGCCTTAAAGTAGCTCCTATACAGGGACTTTAGGGCCCAAGTATATAATAATGAGGTACATGGACCCTTAGGGCTATACAGGGCTGAGGTCTAGGGCTTAGGGTTTAGGGTCAAGGGAACCTGGATGTCCATTGAGGGGATTCACAACTTGGAGGTTCATGTTACTTATAAACCAGTTATAACTGTACTTTTAACCCACTTATAAGCCCATTAAGTGCCCTAATATGGTTCTGAGTACCGTTCTAAGTGCAGTTAGAATGGGTTAGTAAGCACCAAATTCTGCAAGAAATCTCCCGGTTCACGGGCCTTGCACGTGGCCAGCAACGCTGCCCTGCTCGCCACAGAGGCTCCTTCGATTTGGGGCAATTCTGGGTGGCCCAGTGATCCTGTATTAAAGGGCGAACGGGCACCACTGGGCTACCCAGACCACTTGTGAAGGAATTGAAGCTTAAACGAGTAAGATGTCAGGCAGGGTCGCAAGAACATACTTGACCTTCAAATACTCAAAACTTAACATGCCAACCCAACCCTGGCATACTCACTCAACCCCAAATAAACCCTAATTGCTAAAACCCTGAACTTAACCCTAAACCCTAAACTCTACTTACCTCCCGAGGTTCTGAAGGCTCTTCCGCGATGGGAAGGAAAGCCTCAGTCGACCCAAATGGCTGGGCTTCTGTGTTAGGGTTTAGGATTGAGCTTTTAGGATTTAGGGTTGAGGGTTCAATGGAGACTTAGGGGGTTTTCTGTATCGTCCGACATGACGACACAACAGTCAGGCAAGGAACGAAAACTACTCAGCCGTTAAAACCTCTTCGGCAATGGCCACCGAAAGCCTACCCCAAACCCTGCACAACACACTAAACCCTAAACCCTAACCCCTGGACCCCAAACCTCAAACTGATGAGGGCATGTTGCGGTGAGTGAGAGCCCAGGCCCAAGACATGGTGGTCGATGTCTTGCGCCGACAGGGGCCTTGCAGCCAGCAACACGAGAGCCCCAAGGGCTTCGGGTTGAAGGTCAAGAGACTGGGGTTTGGGGCTTGGGGTTTAGGGCCCAGGGTTTAGGGTTGGGAACCCGAAAGCCCACACCACCGAAACCCCGAGCTCTGATCCCCTTTGGGTTTGGGGTTTAGGGTTTAGGGTGTAGAGTGCAGGGATGCAGGATTTTGGGTCTAGGGTCTTTGGGCTACCCCATCAATAGGTCCAACGAAGCTGTCCTTGCATAATGAGGGCTTAGCGATGTTGAACCAAGTTGAATCATATGCCGGTTTCCGTCTTGAAAACAAAACCCTAAACCCTAAACCCTAAACCCTAAACCCTAAACCCTAAACCCTAAACCCTAAAGCCTAAACCCTAAACCACCCACTGGGCTAGACAGGGGGCCGGCCCATCACAAAGAGCGAGGTGCAGCTCAAGCAAGCCCGCCACTCCTCGCGCAGGGGAGAATTGGTGGGCTTGAGGCCCACGCTTGCTAGGGTTTAGGGTTTAGGGTTTAGGGTTTAGGGTTTAGGGTTTAGGGTTTAGGGTTTAGGGTTTAGGGTTTAGGGTTTAGGGTTTAGGGTTTAGGGTTTAGGGTTTAGGGTTTAGGGTTTAGGGTTTAGGGTTTAGGGTTTAGGGTTTAGGGTTTAGGGTTTAGGGTTTAGGGTTTAGGGGTTTAGGGTTCAGGGTGTCGAAGGTTAGAAGTACGGGCTCCTTTTTTTTGCAGGGGGAAGCCCTGCTGATTGGTTCTTGTGCTGGCCACCACCGACCAGTTCGACATGGTTTAGTTCAGGGTTTAGGGCTTACCTTAAGATCCCCAAACCTGCTTTTTTGCAGGCTCTTAGCCAAGAAAAGAAACCTTATAGGATTCTGAGGTAACCTACAAAGGCTAAGTTCTGGGTTCTGAAGATAGGGTTTAGGGTTTCGCGGCTTGAGCGCTCGTCCCGAGGCCTCCGAGGAGGAAGGAAGACGGCCCGCAGGCCGAGAAGCTTGCTGCAGCCTGGGTTTAGGGTTTAGGGTTTAAGGGTTTAGGGGTTTAAGGGTTTAAGGGTTTTAGGGTTTAGGGTTGCAGGGTGGCTTTACACCAAAAAGAGGGTGTTCACGGAACTTAGGGTAGCCCTAAACCCTAAACCCCTAAACCACACCCTAAGCCCTTAACCCTGAACCCTAAAAACATGAAACCTAAACCCTAAACCCTAAACCCTAAACCCTAAACCCTAAACCCTAAACCCTAAACCCTGAACCCTACTTGGAGGTTCATGGTACTTATTAACTACAGGAATTATAGCTGTACTAAAAGGGGTTAGGGTTTAGGGTTTAGGGTTTAGGGTTTAGGAACTGTACTTATAACCACAGTAGGGCACTTAAGGGGGCCTATAAGCAGGTTACAAGTACAGTTATAGTTGGTGAAGAAGTACCATGAACCTCCAAGTATAGGAGTTCGGGTTTAAGGTCTAGGGTTTAGGGTTTAGGGTTTAGGGCTTGCGGTGTAGGGTTCAGGGTTTGAGGTTTCGGGTTTTAAGTTTTACGGTTTAAGGCTTAGGCTTTGAGGTTTAGGGTTTCAGGTGGTAGGATTTGAGGTGGTAAGGGTTTAGGGTTTAAGGATTGCCGTTTAAGGTTTAGGCACGGCACTAAACCCTAAACACTAAAACCTAAACCCCACTAGGCCCTAAGCTTCTCCAAGCAGCAGTAACCCCTAAACCCCAGACGCTAGCCCTAAACCCCAAACCCTAGCCCTAAACCCTAAACCCTAAACCCTAAGCTTCTCCAAGCAGCAGGGCCAAAACGACCACGAGGTTCCTCACGTTCAGCCTTGACTGGGGCTTCATCTTTTTTGTTTCAACCCGAAGTCGTTCCAGGCCTGGAGAGGGTTTAGGGTTTAGGGTTTAGGGTTTCGGGTTTAGGGATTAGGTTTTAGGGACTAGGGTTTAGGGATTAGGGTTTAGGGTCCAGGCTGTGTTTCGTTGCTAGCTGTTGCTTCCATTTTGGATGAGTACCCCCCCCCCCCCATCCCACCCCACCCCGCCCACCCCAAATCCCCTGTCGATGTGTTCGCTTCGTATTCTAATGCTGCGTCGGATGAATACCCAGATTCCAGTCGATTTTAAACCATCGCTTCATGGTTCTAATGAAGATGCATATCCAAAGCTGCAGCCAAGTTCCCTCTTTCATTGCTTTCTAGGAACTCCATCATGTCCTGCAAGAAACACTTAAACCCTGAATCGCCCTGAACCCACGAACCCTGCGTTCGCCGAAATTCTTTCTAACCCCCCCGCCCCCACTTCCACCCCAGCCCCCAAATGCGCCTAAGACTGAAAACCCTTAACTACATCCCCAACATCCCGAACACCCCTAACACCCCTAACATACCTAACACCCCGAACATCCCTAAACCTCAAAATCCAAAAAACCCTAACATCCCTAACATCCCTAAACTTCCAAACCTCCAAACCTTCCCTAAACCCTAAGGCTTAAACCCAAAACCCTAACATCCCCTCACATCCCTAAACCTCCAAGCCCCAAAGCCTGGTGGCCCCCTAAACCCTAAACCCTAAACCCTAAACCCTAAACCCTAAACCCTAAACCCTAAACCCTAAACCCTAAACCCTAAACCCTAAACCCTAAACCCTAAACCCTAAACCCCTAAACCTAAACCGCAAAACTTGCCGAATCCAAAGCCTGGTGGCCAGAAGGCCACCGCCGCGGCCCCTTTCATGGGCACCAGCGCCGAGTCGAGGGCCAGGCAGTTGCGCTGGAACCTGGTTTCGTAGGGCTTTTGGAGAGTTGAGGGGTTGGGGCTTAGGGCTCAGGGTTCAGGGTTTAGAGCTTAGGGGTTGGGGTGTGGGGGTGCGGGTCGGTTGGGGTTTAGTCTACAGGGTCTTGGGGGGACGGCGAGCAAGGGCGTGTAAAGGTTTCAGGCTTAGGGACTTTAGACTCGGAGTTGGTTGCTTCTCTGTTTGGGTTGAGACTGACCTACTATTAGCTTAAGAACCCCCAGAACCTATACTACAATATTCCTCCTTCTAAGGACCATATCGGGATGATTATCCTTGATTTTTTGGCGGTTCCTATAGTAGTGAAGAGGTTTCGAGCTTAGCCTCAAGCTCACGTGGTACGACGCAAGACACCTAGACCTAGGAGTAACCTAGGAAAAAAGGGTGCCCTTTTTGGTTTAAAAGGGTTGATAAGGGAACCCAAACCCTAAAAAAAGGGAATAAGGGCCTTGCATAGGGGTCGGAAGAATTACTAATTATTCAGGCCCCTATATTACTCTGGGTCGAAAAACACTGCAACAACTCAGGGTTCGTTTTGAGTCAGAATTGGGAAGGAAAGGACCAAAGCCCATACTATGCTCTGCGAGCCGGATGTAGGGTTTAGGGTTTTAGGGCTTAGGGTTTCGGGTTTAGGGTAAAAAAACCCGAAATCGCCACCAAAACTCCCTGACTGAAGGCCCCCGACTCTCTCAAAGCCCCTGTCCCCGGTTCAAACAGCTCCCACAAATACTTATAAACATAAGCTCTCTCCTGCACACTGAACCCTATTCCAACCCCTAAACCCAAACCCTAGTACTCAGACCGAAATGACCATTAAACTCCAAACCCGAACACTCACATCAAAGTGACCCAAACCCCGGAACCCTTAAACACCCTAAAAACTAGACCCTAAAACCCAAAAACCCAAACACCCTAAACTCTAGCCCTAGCCCCTAAACCCTAAACCCTAAACCCTAAACCCTAAACCCTAAACCCTAAACCCTAAACCCTCAATGTCAGAGGACTGTGTGACCACGTCCATGGCTGGCATCCCGGGGAGCTGCGCCAGGAGTTCGGAGCCCTCCCGAAGCAGGTGGATGCCTTGGATGATGGGTTTTTGTGTTAGGGTTTATAGGGATCCCTAAACCCTAAACCCTAAACCCTAAACCCTAAACCCTAAACCCTAAACCCTAAACATCCCTAAAATCCTGAACCCTGGTTCGTAAACCAGGGTTTAGGGGTTCCTTGATGCCATGAGTTCGGGCTTCGGGTTGCAGGCGTGAGAAATTCACGCAAATTATGACTGTTGTGCTTGACTTGTGACTCCAGTATTCTTAGTATTCTGAAAGTAGCTACCATTCTCTCGATCACAAGTCCCAGAATCGTTACAGTATGTGTTATTGTGGCTGCTTCCCCAGGGAAAGGCCCTCGAAACAATAAGCCCTAAACCCTAAACCCTAAGCCCTGAGCCCTAAGCCCTAAACCCTAAACCCTAAACCCTAAACCCCATGCAGAATGGGAGCTCAAAGCTTCGGCCGTCCGCGCTGTGGCACCCGGCAGTACGCAGGAGACACGCTCCTTGAATGCCCCGAGGGGGGGAGGGTTTAGGGTTTAGGGTTTAGGGTTTAGGGTTTAGGGTTTAGGGCTTAGGGCTTAGGGTTTAGGGTTTAGGGTTTAGGGTTTAGGGTTTAGGGTTTAGGGTTTAGGGTTTAGGGTTTAGGGTTTAGGGTTTAGGGCTTAGGGCTATAGGGCCTTTTCGGGGAAGTGCTAGAGCTTAGGGCTCAGGGTGTGGGATTTAGGGCTTCATTTTGGACTTGGGAAGTATTTGAGGGCACCTGAACATCTTTTAAAGGGCTTCAGGTGAGTTTGCTTGGCTGCACTCAGGAGGGTAGCTATAAATTAAACCTTTAGCTGCCTTAAGCAGAAACCCAATAAGCCCAAAAAAGGTAAGGATCTAAAGTTACAGTAAAGTACCACAAAGTTCAGGTGAGTTTAGGTGTTGTAGCGCTTGTACTCGCACAGGGTTTAAGGTAGGTTCGGGGCCTGGGTCTTTCACGGGCCCATACCGGGTGTAAGGCTCTATGGGTGTGAGAGGTTTCGGGCTTAGGGCCTAGGGCTTGGCAGCTGTAGCGTTTCTATTTAAAGGACTTGCGGGGTCAGATCTGTAAATCGTGGTCGCTCCGGGTGTCCCTGTGTCAACAGCGACACACAAGGGACAACAATCCAGTGCTTTGGGTTTGAGGTTTACGGGGGGTGTTGGGTAGTTTCCTAAATAAGGATCCCTTTCTGGGTACCCAGTATGAGGCGGCACCCTTTAAAAAGGGATCTCAAACCAGTGACCCGAATTTGGAGAACTACCCTTATCGGGATTTTGGGTTCAGATGCCAGGTTGCAGGGTTTGGTTGAGTGCCTAGTTTTTAGGTGGTGTTTCTGACGCGTCCACTTCGAAGCCCAAGTTGTCCTCCACATGTTCCCTTGTGAACAGTCTTGAACCCGAATCCCTACACCCTAAACTCCACGACCTCTTTCAGTTCAAAACAGCATCATCGTCCAGCATTTCCAGCAATGCACAGAGCAAAGGAAGGAAAACCGTGACTTCTGAAGCTTTGCCTTTGTATGAAGTCGATCCGAAGCGTCTCTCGCTCAGCAGGTTCGCTCTGGCTCTGGCGGTTTTTAAACCCACACAATGTCCGGGACATTGCAGCCCACAGCACGAAGCGATTCAGCGAGCTCTTACACCTCGAGACCCGTCTTCTCCTGGACACAGCCAGCTCAGTTGCTGCGACGCCACCAGAGGTGTAGTACGTATGCATGGGGTCGAAAAGCCATCGGCTAGGAGGCAATATTGCCAGAGCGCCCAGAGCTAGGCCTGTTGAGCTAAAACGGTTTTGGGAGCTAGCGGAGAAAGTGTAAACCTGAGGAAGAATTGAGGATACCGTCGGTTCATCAAGCAATGAAAAATCACCGAAAGCCAGTCTGAAATCTTGAGCCTTCCTCACTTCTCCAATAACCCAATGGGACAAAAACATCAAACTCTATTTTCCCTACTAAATAAGGAAACTCGGAAAGTTTAGAGTTCAACTACTGGCAAAGTAAGCTTCGAATGCTCAATCGCTCAAACCCTGGACCCTAAGCCCTGAACCCTGAGCCCCAAAAACACAAACTGCCGCCCTCAATCAAACCTTTGGCCCCAAACCTCTAGAACTAGACCTCAAAGCCTAAAGCCCAGGCCCCAAACCCGAAACCCGAACCCCCAAAAACCCGAAACCCCAAATCCTAAACCCTAAGCCCTAAACCCTAAACCCTAAATCCTCAGGTTTCACTCGGCCCCAACGACCACCCTGAGCCGCCCCCCCCCCCCCCCCCCCCCCCCCCCCCCCCCCCCCCCCCCCCCCCACCCCCCACCTGTGGAACCCTAAAACCCTAAACACCCTAAAACCTAAACCTAAACCCTAAACCCTAACCCTAAACCCTAAACCCTAAACCCTAAACCCCTAAACCCTACCCCCCCCTTCCCCCCCCCCCCCCTGTCTGTGGCAGCCCGAGTGCACAGCGGGACCAGCGCCATGAGGTGCGGCCGCAACCTTGTAGGGTTTAGGGTTTAGGGTTTAGGGTTTAGGGTTTGGGGTTTTGGGGTTTTGGGGTTTTGGGGTTTTGGGGTTTGGGGTTTGGGGTTTATAGAAGTTGTATAGGGTTTGGGTCCCAAAAAAGCTTTGACCGAAACGTCTTGACCGAAAGTTTGACCGAACCGTTTTGACCGAAACGTTCTGCTTTTTGCGCCTGCACAAGGAGGGTGGGGGGAGGGGGAGGGCAGTTTGGCCTCAGACTCAAACTCGGATTGTCAGCTGTTTGGACAAATAACTTGGAAATTCAGGATGATACCAGAGACAATGTCTATCTATTTTGTCTTGAAGGTTTAGGGTTTAGGGTTTGGGGTTCAGGGTTTAGGGTTTAGGGTTTAGGGTTTGGGGTTTGGGGCATTGGGTTTGGGGTTTGGGGGGTTTAGGGTTTGGGGTTTGGGGATTTGGGTTTGGGGTTTGGGGTTTAGGGTTTGGGGTTTAGGGCTTGGGGTTTGGGCCGGGTTTGGGGGGGGGGGGGGGGGGGTTGCGGGTTGTAAGGGTTTAGGGTTTGGGGTTTAAGGTTTGGGGTTTTGGGTTAGGGATTGGGGTTTGGGGTTTAGGGTTTGTGGTTTGGGGTTGGGGATTTGGGGTTTAGGGTTTGAGGTTTAAAGGCTTTCTTAGGGACCATCGGCTGCTGCGCGCACTTTTGCGTCTTCCCCAAGATTCTCTGACTCTTCCTAAGGGTAGTTACATGGTCTTATAGACCCCTTATATACCTCTTCTATGCCCTTATATCCCCTATACAACCCAAGGGCCCATACTTCAGAACCCTTTAGAGGAGGTAAGGGACCATATTAAAGGCCCATGTAACTTCCCTAGACTCTTCGGGCAATCAGTGGGACTGTCACGGACCGGTGCCCAGGCGCGTGTTCGAATGAGTTTTTCCAAGTGATCAATAGTTCCCCAGGTATATACTTAGCCCGCTTGCACGGCCGCCTCTACTTCTGAAGGGCTGCTCTAAGTCCCTACAAACCCTAAACCCTACCCTAAACCCTACACCCTAAACCTAGAGGGCTGCGTCTGGGCACGATAAAGGGCTGACGGTCAGGATTCAAACACTAGTAAACCAAAAAAAACTGAGCCCTAACAAACTCCAAACCCTACAAACCCTAAAGCCTACAAATCACAAAACCCTAAGCACTGCAACCCCAAACACTACAGGCATCCCTCAATGAATCTGGGGCGGGGCAACTCCGGCTGTCGCGGACGCTCCGCCCAGGGCCCAGTGCTTTCCTGAGGGTTTGGGGTTTAGGGTTTAGGGTTTAGACCCTAATGATTAACGCGGGTTTCGGGATTTGGGCTTAACGGTTGAAGGGCTTAGGAGTGTTGAGGTTTAGGGTTTAAGGGTTTCGGGTTTAGGGCTAAGGGCTTCAGGGTTTAAGAGCGCTTAAGGGTTTTGAGTTTAAGGGTCTAAGGGCTTAAGGGTGTGTTTGGCATGAGTTATAAATGTCGGCTGAAGAACCCCCCCCCCAAAAAAAAAAAAAAAAAAACTTTCCCTCTTTTGGCAAACTACCTGAGAATCGCATACAGGGTGTATAACCTGCGTACCTAAGTCAAGCGATTAGGGGCTGAGGAAGGACCTGGGCGCCCTAAAGCCCTCAACCCTCAAAACCCTCAAAGCTGGTTAAACCCCCTTGCTCTCAACGCGCTAGACCCCAAAACAGTATAGCCGGAAAAGCCCTTAAATTGAGCCCTCAATGCCCTCGAAGCCCTTCAAGCCTCAAAAACCACGCAGCGCCTTGAAACCCTTCAAGCCATTTAACATCCTTAAAGACCTCCAAGCCCCTTAACAACCTCGAAGCCCTCAAAGCCCGAAACTCCCACAGACCCTTCAAACCCTCAAATACCCTCAAAGCCCCTTAAAGACCTTGAAGCCCACAGAGCCCTGAAAGGCCCTACAAGCCTTTCAATGCCCTTAAAGCCCTCAAAGCCCTCAAAGCCCTACACCCTAAACCTTAAAGCCCACGGAGCCCTTAAAGCTCCCTAAGCCCTACAGTAAACCCTAAACCCTAAACCCTAAACCCTAAACCCTAAACCCTAAACCCTAAACCCTAAACCCTAAACCCTAAACCCTAAACCCTAAACCCTCCAGCTTAAACAGCCCAGCGTCTTGCGGCCAAGCCCGAGAGGGCTGACCGGCTCCTCCGCAACCCGTGTCCGGGAGCCTCCGGGCTTAGGTGTAAAAACCCTAAACCCCTAAACCCCTAAACCCCTAAACCCCTAAACCCCTAAACCCCTAAACCCCTAAACCCCTAAACCCTAAACCCTAAACCCTAAAGTTTTTTTCTACGGTTTTTATAGGCTTTACGAAGGGTGTTTATAGGTTTATTTAGGGTTGCTTATCGGTTTAATGGCTTATATATATAGGGTTTATAGTTTGCAGGGTTTATGGTGTTTACAGGATTTGTAGGGTTTAATTACGGGTAATGTTGCTGAGGCAGGTCTTCTCTGTTGAGACAGGGCCCCTGAGAAGATACATGCCCCTGGCCCCCCAACCCATCCCCTCTCCAAAAAAAAAAACCCTCCAAACCCCGAACCCCCCCCCCCCCCCCCTTCCCCTAAAATCCCCAACTAACCCCTAAACCCTACAACCCTACAACCCTAAAACCCTAAAACCCTAAAACCCTAAAACCCTAAAACCCTAAAACCCTAAACCCCCAAAACCCAATACCCTACAAACAAAAAACAGAACCCTCCTATCATCTGCTTGGGCAGAGGCGCGCTTCCAGGCGCCCTGGATCCTCCGCGCCGCGCGCTGCGCGCGCGCGGCGTCGCCGCCCAGGGCAGACAGCAGCCGGGTAGCCGCCCTGGGAAGACGGATCGGTGTAGCGACAAAGGGCTGCCCTTGTGATAAAGAGCTTGAGATGTTATAACTGTATGTATATGTCTATGTATCTATATCTATATATATATATATATATATATATATATATATATATAGATATGTATATACATATAACTGCTAAATATGTACACATAAATAAAAATAGACCTATATCTATATCTAATATATAGATCTATATATATAAATATATATATATATATATATATTGTATATTTCTATACATGATCAGTTACAGGTTTAGGACCTTCATAAGTTAGAGCCCGCCTCCTTGACGGTTGACTGACCACACGCGCTCTCGATGCGAAAAGAAAGACAGATGCATGCAGTTTACGTGTACATGTTGGGATGTTCCCCCTCATACTAACAGTCCCCAATAGGTGTTATAGTACCCCCTACGATAATCCTGATGAGGACTGCTGGTATACGGGGGGAGCACCCCAATGTGCATGATCGACGGAGGAAAGCACAACCCCAAACCCTAAACCCGTATACAAGATACGCTCATGACACCAACATTTGCGGTTGAGGCAAGACGACGCCACTAAGCGCCGGCAAAGAAAGATCAACCTGTTTTGGAAAGACCCAAATGGCACCCCAACCCCAAACCCCCAACCCCAACCCCCAACCCCCAACCCCCAACCCCCAACCCCCAACCCCCAACCCCCAACCCCCAACCCCCAAACCCCAAACCCCAAACCCCAAACCCCAAACTAAACCCTAAACCCTAAACCCCAAACCCTAAACCCTGGACCCTAAAGCACCCTTTTTGGAGTGGTCCAGGTGCAGCCCGGAGCTCCAGGTCGCATCTCGCTGCAGATGGCGGAGGATCGTCTTTAGCGGCCCTTGCTCCTCTTGTTTATCTTGGGGGGTTCATGGTACTTATTAACCGGTAGGGTTTAGGGTTTAGGGTTTAGGGTTTAGGGTTTAGGGTTTAGGGTTTAGGGTTTAGGGTTTAGGGTTTCGGGTTTAGGGTTTAGGGTTTATATGAACCAAGTATAACTGTACTTCTAGCCCACTTATGAGTCCCTTAAGTGCCCTAATATGGCTATAAGTACAGTTTAAAAAGTACAGTTATAATTGGTTAGTAAGTACCATGAACTTCCAAGTAGGGGTTTTACTTTTGGACCCTTAAGGTTGTGCCCTTGGGTTCTGGGAACCCTCTTTAAAGATCCTCTACGGGAATATAAGGGCCATACTGGAAATACATTAAGAGGAATCTTTTAGAGGTACAACCTTAGTTAGGGATACGAGTCTTAAACCCTAAACCCTAAACCCTAAACCTTAAACCCTAAACCACGGTTACGAGTCTCGCGGGGCAAGGCAGGGAAGGGGCTGAACCAACTTGACTTCTGTAAACTCAGAGGAGTTTCTCCCTTACTGTGTTTAGGGTTCAGCGTTTAGGGATGTTCCCCGTATACTAACAGTCCTGAATGGGGATTCTAGGGTCTGGGATCGAGCGGTCAAGAGCGACCGTATTGCCAGGGACCCCAGAACTCCACATCGGCCCTTCGGGGCGGGGTTCGCCATGGAAAGTAGATGCCCTTCTTGCAGTGGCTTGCGGTGGCCTTCTTATGACTCAGCAGGATCCGGCTCTTTTGCATTTCCTACCTACATGGACTTTTGCAACTGCTGCAGCAGATCTGAGCTACAGCCTACAGGCTCGGAGGACTTTATGTCTGCAGGACTTTTGGGGCGAACGCGTGGTTCGTCGGGCTACGCGATGAGCAACCATGAGCTGTGCACCCCCAAACCTTCCCAGAAGCTGTGCAGCCGAATGGTCCAGAGGAGGAAGTGCTATGCACTGCTATGCACTGAGTTGATGCCTGTGCAGGCAGACGATACAGAGATCACAGAGTACATGGTGGATGGCGTCGTGACAGCACGGACCATCGACCACCTTGTGGACAGCAGCTCTATGTGCTGGAGCAGTCGTGGACGGCAAAGGCATACGGAGTTGCATGACGAGGTCAATGTCAGCGGTAATGTGCACAATTGTCCCGTGCATGAGTTTGTAGGAGTGTGGGAAGCGCGTCCTTGTCCCGTACACTTCGCCGCTCGAGGGCGGGAGCTTTTCAGTGAGTTGCATGACTGGCAAGCGAAAGTTGAGATCAAGAATACGGGGAAATATCTTGATCAGGCCCTGGGAGTGGGGCTTGCCGTGTCTGGCACAGCGGTCTCTGGTGATGACGCGGCTGCCATGCTGAATGGGCTGAGTTTGTTTGATGTGGCCGGGCTGCAGATTGCAGAGCTGCATCCCAGTCAGGTTCGTGGCGGCTCTTGTGTCGTTGACAAGGGCCAAATGAACGCAAAGGCCACTATCGGCGCGTCCTTCCAGGATGGCCAAACCAAGCGAGTTTGGCGTTCTTGGGCCAGCTGCGCTGCCTCCCTGATCCAAGTCATCGGGGATGAGCTTCGCAAGTTGGACAGGTGGACTGTGTGATCTGGCGGGCTTCGCTGGAATGGCAGGCTACGTAGTGGCATCTATCGACTGCGCTGCTGGCAGTGAGGGTAAGCTTCACTGGTGCAGCGCTTTCGAAATTCCTTTTTGATTTCGAGCCGTGAAGGGCACTTGAGGGTACAGCTTTTCAGTCTCTGCTGGTTTAGACCTCAGTGTTTCCACAGTTCGCGTGGGAGGTTCTGGGCTTACGTGTCAGCTGCCGGAGGCATTCTGAACTTTGCCCCAGTTCTCCTTTCATGCTGGCGTGCATTGTAATTAGGGTTGCGTACTCCTCTAACCGCCTGGAAATGGGAAATGGGGATTCTAGCACCCCCAATACAATCCCCATTAAGGACTGTTAGTGTAAGGGGCAACATCCCAACTTATGTCAACTGAAGAATCCTGACCCAAAACCCTGAACCCGACTCCTGATCCTAAACCCGGAAACCTCTTCGGTCGAGCAAATAACCTTGGCAGCTAAGCTCCAAGCCCCAAAGCACTAAACTAAAACCTGAAAGCCTTAAAACCGATGAAGCTCCGGAGAAGCACAAACTAGAACACTCTGTAAAACTCTAAACCCCAATCCCTAAACAATACACCCTAACCCCTAGAAGACACATATACAAACAAACAAGGACGAAACCCTGCCCTGAACCATCCACCCTAAACCCTAGAAGGCGATTACCAACAACACTTTCTCAACCCGAAAACACCAAACCCTGCCCTAAATCATACACCCTAAACCCTAGAAGGCTATTAACAAAAAACAAAACGAAGCACCTCCCTAAACCCTGAAACGCCAAATCTGCCCTAAGCCATACACCCTAAACCCTAGAAGACGCCCCCCCGCCCCCCCAAACAAAAAAACAAACAAATCCTATGCCCTAAACCCGAAACACTCAACCCCAAACCCGAAACCCTAAACCCTAAACCCTAAACCCCAAAACCCTGCAATCGACATTCCAGTCCTCCGGCGACTGGCGCATGGAGGCGTCCTTCCTTGGCTTTAGGGTTCTTTAGGGTTTCAAGGTTCAGGGTTCAGGGTTCAGGGTTTAGGGTTTAGGGTTTAGGGATACTAGACCCAAGAGTGACCTAGGAATAAAAAGGGTGCCCTTTCTGGTTTAAAAGGGGCATAGAACGGAAACTAAGCCCTCAAAATGGGGGACAAGGGTCTGGTCTACTCTGGGTCCTAGGGCTTAGGACTTGTTGGGGTTTAGGGTTTAGGGTTTAGGGTTTGTTTAAAGGGTTTAGGGTTTATGGTTTCAAGGCAAGGGTTTGTGGGGTTTCAGGCTGTGGGGTAGGCTGGCTGGTTCTTCGTTGGGAATGAGGTAGTGAGCACTTCGTGTGCGCAGCGCTTTGCGTAGAGAGCTCTAGTGCCCTTCTTCAGGCGTCCCCCGGTCTGAGACTTAATGTCTCCCCTAAACCCTAAACCCTAAACCCTAAACCCTAAACCCTAAACCCTAAACCCTAAACCCTAAACCCTAAACCCTTGCGGGTGTGCTGCTGGTGCCCAGAGTTTCAGGCAGGCCAGGTGCTGAAGGCGAGGTCTTTGGGGAGCGGTGTGGCCGACCACAGTTTTACCGAAGGCAGGTACTCCCGTGCTCCAGTATCCATCCCAGCGTCCGCCACCCCCTTCCGACCCCCGCATCGGAGGGTTTATGTTCCTTGTAATTATCCCCAGAAGGACACCCAATATATACACTCACCCATACTAGAAAAAAGGAACCTTATATGCACTCACCGATAACAGGAAGATAAACCCTCCTTCAATATGGCGGTACAAAAACTCGTGGATGGGCTGTCCGGGGTTTAGGGTTTAGGGTTTGGGGTTTGGGGTTTAGGGTTTAGGGTGTCCATCCCATCCACTAGCCAGCAGAACATCCACCGGCGAGGCTGTTTCGACCGGTCGAAGGCCGTGCGGAGCGCCTGCATCCTGCATCCCCCCCTATGTATATTTTTTACTTATATTTGTATTTATATTTATATTTGTATTTATATTTGTATTTATATTTATATTTGAACATATACATATATATATATATATATGTTTATTTATTTATGTTTATTTCTTTTACCCCTTCGGGGATTAGGTAAGAGTACCTCATTCCCCCCGTGTTCAAGGCTCCAGGGTGTAGGTGGACTTGAGGCGACGCCGGCGACGCCCCAAAATACACAAAACCAACTCAACACGTTAAGCCTCAACACCTTACAGTTCAAAAGCATCAAAGCTCGCTCTGCAGCTCTCAATCTGTAACTTCGGTTGGGGGTTTCAAGTGGATGCTCAGGAACTTCCTGAAGCTACACTTTCGCCCGCCCCTATAACCCTACGACCTAAACCCTAAACCCTTATGTTGAGGGTGCCAGACAGTTTCTTAGAGGTCGGGGCTCTGGCCATGTCAAATGCCCAGCTCAAGAAGGCTTCGGATGAGAGAGAGTAGTGGGTGGAGGTTAAGGGCTTCGGGTTCAGGGTTCATGATTTAGGGCAGAGGACCTCAAAGCCGCAGGCATTCGAAATTGTTTTCGGCTTCAGAATTCACTGCCCTTCTTTGGACCACATGCGTGCGCAACAACGCGTAAATCCATACCAACAAAGCGCACAAGTCCACTCAGCAAGTCCAAAAAACCCAACCTCTGGTTGTAATTTTTGTGAAGGCTGAGGGACTGCAAACTGTCAGGCAAGGCCACATTCTCCAAGCTCTGGTTGAACCAACGCCCGAAGCTCAAGGACTGCAAGCTGTCAGGCAAGACCAAATTCTCCAAGCTCTGGTTGAAAGAATGTCCGAAGCTCAAGGACTGCAAGCCGCCAGGCAAAGCCACATTCTCCAAGCTCTGGTTGAAATCGCGTCCAACACTCATAGACTGCAAGCTGCCAGGCAAGGTCACATTCTCCAAGCTCTGGTTGAAATGGCTTCCGAAACTCAAGGACTGCAAGCTGCCAGGCAAGGCCACATTCTCCAAACTCTGGTTGAAACAATGTCCGAAGCTCAAGGACTGCAAGCTGCCAGGCAAGGCCACATTCTCCAAACTCTGGTTGAAACAATGTCCGAAGCTCAAGGACTGCAAGCTGCCAGGCAAGGCCACATTCTCCAAACTCTGGTTGAAACAATGTCCGAAGCTCAAGGACTGCAAGCTGCCAGGCAAGGCCACTTTCCCCAAGCTCTGGTTGAAAAAAGTATCCGAGGCTCAAGGACTGCAAGCTGCCAGGCAAGGCCATGTTCTCCAAGCTCTGGTTGAAAAAATGTCCGAAGCTCAAGGACTGCAAGCTGCCAGGCAAGGCCACATTCTCCAAACTCTGGTTGAAACAATGTCCGAAGCTCAAGGACTGCAAGCTGCCAGGCAAGGCCACTTTCTCCAAGCTCTGGTTGAAAAAGTATCCGAGGCTCAAGGACTGCAAGCTGCCAGGCAAAGCCACATTCTCCAAGCTCTGACTGAAACAGAAAGAATGTTCGAAGCTCAAGGACTGCAAGCTGCCAGGCAAAGCCACATTCTCCAAGCTATCGCGTCCAACGCTCAAGGACTGCAAGCTGCCAGGCAAGGTCACATTCTCCAAGCTCTGGTTGAAACAGTCTCCGAAACTCAAGGACTGCAAGCTGCCAGGCAAGGCCACACTCTCCAAGCTCTGGTTGAAACAATGACCGAAGCTCAGGGAGTGCAAGCTGCCAGGCAAGGACACATTCTCCAAGCTCTGGTTGAAACGGCCTCCGAAACTCAAGGATTGCAACTTGCCAGGCAAAGCCACATTCCCCAAGCTCTGGTTGAAATCGCATCCAAAGCTCAGGGACTGCAAGCTGCCAGGCAAGACCACATTCTCCAAGCTCTGGTTGAAATCGCGTCCAACACTCATAGACTGCAAGCTGCCAGGCAAGGTCACATTCTCCAAGCTCTGGTTGAAACAGTCTCCGAAACTCAAGGACTGCAAGCTGCCAGGCAAGGCCACATTCTCCAAGCTCTGGTTGAAACAGTCTCCGAAGCTCAAGGACTGCAAGCTGCCAGGCAAGACCACATTGTCCAAGCTCTGGTTGAAAGACTGTCCGAAGCTCAAGGACTGCAGGCTGCCAGGCAAAGCCACATTCTCCAAGCTCTGGTTGAAATCGCGTGCGAAGCTCAAGGACTGCAAGCTGCCAGGCAAGACCACATTGTCCAAGCTCTGGTTGAAAGACTGTCCGAAGCTCAAGGATTGCAAGCCCCTTGGCAATTCAAGATTCTCGAGAGTGTGCTCACCCCACAATGTCAACGAACAGATTGCGTCCTTGGCGTCTACGTCCACCGCGCTCAAGCGTTGGCCGTCACATGCTCGCAGAAACGCAGCTGCTGCGTGCCCTGCACCAGCCTGGGTTACCCTTAGGCTCAAAATAGCCCAAGAGTCTCATAAAGAAGGCCTTTGGGCCCAAATACCCTAACATAAGAGTCCTCAGAGCCTTAGAGTTAGGGTATTAGGGTCAGCAGCAGATTCGGAAACCGAGAACACGCGGATTCGGACACTGGAAATAACTGTGATTTCGAAACCGGAAGTTGCAGATTGGGAACCAAAAACGCGGAGTCGGAAACTGGAAGCCGCAGATTCTGGAAACCACGGCTTTGGGAAAACGCAGATCTCCGGAAACTGAGAAACAGAATCGGGAAACCTCAAAGAATGACCGCAATCAACAGATGTCCGCCCCGGAGTCGGTGGGCACTTCACCCGCAAAGATCCCGGAATCGAACCAGTTTCCTGAATGGCAAAGTCTCCTGTGGAAAGCAGCTCCTGCAGAAAGCAGCTCCTGCGGAAAGCAGCTCCTGAGTCTAAACACTTTTCTCTAGAGACGGCCGGTGACATAGACGCTATCAGCCCCACCCCAACCCCCCCCCCCCCCACCCCCTACCTGAATCGCGCTGCTTCCTGAATCGCGCGAAGCCAGTTTCCTGAATCGCCTTGGTTCTTGAGTCGCTTGCAGTTTTTGAATCGGGCGTTCCAGTTTCTGAATCGCGTGTCGTTGCTGGGCTAGCCCCTTAAACCCTTTGATAACGAATCTGAGTTAGGATTAGGATCCTCTTGCAACCAACAAATGATGGAAAGCATGTAAACATGTCATGGGCAACCTGTTGAACCACGTACGTGATGACCTCGCCCTGAACTTGCTCCAACAGCGGCTTGGAATCGTCCAGGGTATTGCCGCCAGACACCAAGACAAGCATGCTGCCTAGCCGCAAGCCGATCCTTCCTGCGACTCTCTTGTGCAAATCTTCCACCGTCATGTTGTCGTCGAAAGGAAGCTGCACTTCGGAACCATCAAGACCACGGACCATCAACTGTCGGGAGGCAGCAAGGCCATCAAACTCGTCAAGGCGCTGACGCTTGACCTGCCTTTCCTTAGTTGTCCAGTACCTAGGGGTTTTAAAGGTTAACCTTTGGGATTTTAAGGGGAATATATTAACCCAAAAAGGTTAAAGGTTACCCACTCTACTACTAAGTTTCTTGAGACAACCCACGAAGCACGGCCCCAAAATTCTGGTGCGAGGCCGGCCATGGTGTCTTGGACATTGGCTTGGGTAACCTTGTGGACGAAGTGAACCTGTAGAGCAGGACCTAGGCTAGACCCGGGAGTAACCTAGGAATAAAAGGGTACCCTTTTTGGTTTTAAGAGGATTATAAGGGAACCCCAACCCTAAAAAAAAAAAAAGGCCCACAGTCCTAGTAGGGGTCTGGCAGTATACGGTACCTGATCCGGATGCAAGGCGAGATTGTCCCTACAGGCAATTGACTACTGAACGTCCGATGGCCGAAGGTCATGCAAGCAGCTCTTGGTAGCCCAGCAACCATCTTACAATCAGGGCACACCCATTGTTGGGAAGGTTACTTTATAAGGAAACCTTGAACCAAAAAAGGGGAAAGGGGTACCAATGGGCTACCAGGAGCAGGATTCCCTGAACCATAAACTCCAAACCCTGAACTCGAAACCCTAGACCCTCAAACACTACACCCTAAACCCTCAACTCGAAACCCTAGCCCCTCAAACCCTACTCATCATGGGCTCCCCCCCTAAACCCTAAACCCTAAACCCAAAACTCCCTACCAAGACTCAGGGGGATGCTGGGGTGTGAGGCTTTTGTTCTAAATTGCTCGGTGTAGGAGAAGCGTGCTGCAGCGGCAATGTTTTCCGGAGGCGGCAGACAGTGCTCCATGCGTTTCTGAGTTTAGGACCCTAAGAGCCCAAATAGCCCTAGACCCCTAAACCCCTAAACCCCTAAACCACTAAACCCCTAATCCTCTAAACCCCTAAACCCCTACAAGCGGGTAGGTTAACTCACATCTTCGCGTGCGAAGTCACATCTCCCCAGTGACACGCGGCTGCGAGCGAAGTCACATCACCCCGCGTAAAGTCGCATCACGGAGACATATGTTGAAGCCTTGCCCCCAATGTGCACACGCCGCACGCGCATGCCCTCGACACGCATGCAAGTTACGCACTTGTCACCGCACGCGCGGGAGGGAGCACATTTTTGTCAGCGTGAATGAGATTTCTGCTTGGGGGTGCAAGTGGGTTCTGACCAATCTTGGACTCGTGAATCCCCAGTGTGCACGCGCCCGAGATACGACTTTGCACCAGAAGATACGACTTAACCTACCCGCTTGTAAACCCCTAAACCCCTAAACCCCTGAACCCTAAACCCTAAACCCGAAAGCCGAAACCCTAAACCCGAAACCCTAAACCCTAAACCCTAAACCCCCAAACACCAAGCCAGCGGCAGGAACGCGCACACGGCGTGCAAGTTGGCCTCCTTGGCTCAAGCAGGCGCTAAGGGAAGGGATCCTCGCGAAACTTACCATAAGCCGTGCATGTCCAGCTGTGCACAAGCATAGGGTTTAGGGTTTAGGGTTTAGGGTTTAGGGTTTAGGGTTTAGGGTTTAGGGTTTAGGGTTTAGGGTTTAGGGTTTAGGGTTTAGGGTTTAGGGTTTAGGGTTTAGGGTTTAGGGCCAGAACCCCAAACCGGATCCGAGCTTCGGCCACGTCTACGGCGCCCTCTGAGCGGCTCAACAGCTGGGCGGCCTCCTTTTAGCATTTTCCTTTACTGGGTTTAGGGTTTAGGGTTTAGGGTTTAGGGTTTAGGGTTTTGGGTTTAGGGTTGAGGGCTTGTAAGTTGGGCTTTTAAGGGGACCGCTGTGAGGATATGATTGTAAGGGAGAGAAAGAAGAGAGCGACCGCACGAATCATATGCTTACTGCGTGCGCGATAAAAAAGACTAATAAAAGGAGAAAAGAAAAAGGACAAGGGCGCACGCATACATTTCTTTCACTTCGTTCATGCAATCATTACGGTTTTCATGCGTCATGTTATTCCTTATAAAACCTTATGATTGCAATTCACTTCGTAATATTATTATAAGGAGTGAAGCGACGCATGAATAATATGAACGGAGTGAATGGAATGACATTAAGGTTTACCGGGTGGTGAGGGTGTTTCCAGGGTCTTTTAGTACTAGAACTGGGGTCTTTTGGCTTGTTCATTCACCCCTGTCACCCCTTTCACCCTTCACTCGCGACTCCACGAAAAACCCTATTAAAATATATTAAATTATAAGGCACGTATGAATTTAATATGTTTTAATGGGCGTTTTTCCCCCAGAGTCGTTCATGAAGGTTTCAACCTCTAAACATCCCAAGGCCCTATACCCTAAACCATATCAGTATATGGTGGTTTACCAACACAGGGAACCCCAAAATAGATCCCAAAAGGATTCCCATAAACTCTGGACCCCGATAAGATACCCCTGATGTTGGAAACCCCATTATCGTTGTTTTGACCAAGGAATACGCATGGTTGGGGTCAGGGACGTGTCAAACTCTTGGAACCCTAAACCCTAAACCCTAAACCCTAAACCCTAAACGTGGCTTTGGGCATTTGAAGAGCTGAAGTAAACAAGGCACCGTATATCCCACGAAGTTCAACCTGTGGAGGGACACCCATCCACCACTTCCAGCTACAAGCCGCTTATGGTTTAGGGTTTAGGGTTTAGGGTTTAGGGTTTAGGGTTTGGGGTCTGGGGTTTAGGGTTTAGGGTTTAGGGTTTAGGGTTCAGGGACTGAACTGCATCTGGTGAGGGAGGCCTTCGACAGACTTCACGCAATGGCGATGAGGCACTTGGGGACTCCGTCAATCCCTTCCAGGAAGGGCCATTAGGCCTTAAAATCCCCATAATGAACTTCCTTAGCTTTGGAGTAGACCCTGAAAAAAAAGTATATACTTTTTAGGTATAAGTAGCTAGAATAGGAACCCAGAACCAAAAAAAGTATTAAAGTATAGTACTCCAAGACCCAGGAACCCTATAAAGGGCCGTTTAAGGGATTATAGGGTAGAATCGCCCATCCTGGTTAGCCACCCTGATTTTTCTCCAATCCGCAAACTGCAAAATCCCGAAGCCCTGTTCCCAAGGCTTGAGGCCCACGGGAGACTTCAAACAAAAAACAAAAGCTTGCAAGCCCTTTCAAACTCTCAGAACCTTTGATTCAAGCTTTCCAACAACCCTAAACCCTAAACCCTAAACTTACCCTAAACCCCAAACCCTAAACCCGAAACCCTCTCCCTGAACCAGCTTCCGGCTTGCCTCTAGCAGTTCCTCTTGCCGTCTCGCTGACAGCTCGTCGTTATCCTTTCTGGCTGAGTTTTCTGGGTTCAAAAAAGCTTTAAAACGATTACAAACAAGCCTTAACAGCTATCAAAAGGTTAGAAACAGGCTTAAACAGGTTGCATAAGTTGGATTTCAAAGAGAAAAGCTGTATAAAAAGGGATTCGAAAAAAGATTAAAAAGGCTTGCCCTTTTGGGGTTTAAAGACGGCCTCTTGTGCCCAAACAGATTGTTGCACTCACGCCCGCCAAGCCACAAGTGCCGAAATCAGCCAAGACCAGCGTCCCCCCTCCCCCCCCACACCCCCCGCCCCGCGAGCCCAAGCCCAAAGCCCTAAACCCTAAACCCTTCAATGCCCGTGACCGGGGAAGAAAAGACAACAGCCCCGTAAGCGTCCATGTAGAGGTCTGTGATCTGCGTCTTGCACATCATAACCTCGACCGTCTAGGGCTTCAGGTTTAGGGTTTAGGGTTCAAAAGGGTTACAAGGTTGTGGCCCCCTTTTACGAAAGCAGCCAACTGAAGCGAATTAAAAAAAAACTGCTTTCCAACAAAGGCAGTCGAGGAACAGACTCCCATGCCTCCAGCACACACCTGCAGCAGAGATAACCCTAAACCCTAAACCCTGAACCCTAAACCCTAAACCCTAAACCCTAAACCAGATGCATTCGGAAAGACTTAGGGGAGACCTGACCTTCGGATCCAGCCTTAAAAGCCCTTAAAACCCGACAAACTCTAAAAACCCTAAAAATCCTAAAAACCCTAAACCCTAAACCCTAAACCCTAAACCCAAAAAAGCCTAGACCTCCCCCAAACCCTGAACCCTACTTACTTCGCCCATGACCAAGGGGGAGAAAAAAAGGTTGAACTTTATGATTCCTACTAAATGAGGAAGCCCAAAAGGTTTAAAGTAAGTAAGCCTTTAAACCCAGCACCATCCAACATGAAGCAAAGCAGGGCTTGTGGGTTAAAACCTCAACCCTAAACCCTACTTTCCAATTTCGTACGAAACCCTAAGCTCTAAGCCCCACATGCTGAACCCTAAGCCTAAACCCTAAGCCCTAAACCCTAAACCCTGAACCCTAAACCCTAAACCCTAAACCCTAAACCCTAAACCCTAAACCCTAAACCACACAAACATACTAATCGTGGTGCAGCCTGGGCTCGGCGTGGGTTCTGGGGCTTAGGGTCTAGGGCTGGAGCCTTTCAAGCTTAGGCTTACTCTTTGCTATTCTTCGCTTCATACCCTAAACCCTCAACCCCAAAGCCTAACCCCTCTAAACCCTAAACCCTAAACCCTAAACCCTAAACCCCAAACCCCAAACCCTAAACCCCAAACCCTAAACCCTAAACCCTCTACCCCTAAACCCTCTGAACCCCCAAAGAACCTATGGGCTCCTTTGCAGCCCTAAACCCTAAACCCTAAACCCAAAACCCTAAACCCTGAACCCTAAACCCTACCCCCTAAACCCTAAGCCCTAAGCCCTAAACCCTAAACCCTAAACCCTAAACCCTAAACCCTAAACCCTCTCCTTGCAGCCAAGTGCGCCGCAAGTGCCGCTTCGCCTCCGCGGCCACGGCCTCCGCGCCGGTCGCGATGGATGCCAACCTCTCAAGTGAGAGGGTTTAGGGTTTAGGGTTTGGGGTTTAGGGTTTAGGGTTTAGGGTTTAGGGGTTTAGTGTTAACCTCTCAAAAGTTCTTAACGGTTTGGGGTGTGGGGTTTAAGGAGGGTTTCAGGTGCGTGGTTTGGGGTAGGGATTTGGGGGTTTAGGGGTTTAGGGTTGTGGGTTTGCGGTTGAGGGTTTAAGGTTTAGGGTGTGGGCTTACGGTTCTAGGGTCTAAGAGTTCTCAAAAGAACCGGAAACATACTTCTGAAGACGCAACAAGTTAGTAAGATTTCCGAAACAGCTGAGCTGGTTCAGGCATTACGAAGGACCTTTTGTAAGGGAAGTACGACGGCATGTAGGGGCCGAAGTGGATACCCCTTAGTCATTAGTTCTCCCTCACAACCCGTAACGCACCCAAAAAGTTCAAAAGGTTTCGGGCCTGGAGAAATTTCGTAACCAACAAGTCCAACAATCCTTATGCCTCGTACTCGCTAGTGTTCCCTTGGGCCTCCTAAACTCCCCGAAGGTTTCCGGAGGTACCTCTCCCCCTTCAAACCCCCGGTCCGTTAGGGACCTTGAAGCCTAACCTGAAGCTGCCATTAGGGTTTAGGGTTTAGGGTTTAGGGTTTAGGGTTTAAGGCAGGGGTTTAGGGTGTAGGGCTTGGGGGCTTAGTCGGGGTGGTTTGGAGCGGACACCTCGGCAACGCCACTGCGAGCAGCTCCCCCAGCTCTGCCGTGAAGTGCCCTCGGGGCAGAGGTGCTGCCAGGGACTTGTGGGTTTAGGGTTTAGCGTTTAGGGTTTAGGGTTCGGAGGCCCTAAGGCCTAAACCGCCCTAGGCGCCTAAAACGCCGAAAATCCTGAAACCCTAACATGCTACAACCCCAAACCCTGAAGACCTAAGCCCCGGGCTTGTACTACTGATACTCGTGAGCGTATATAGGGCTCCTTATACATATTGGTGAGTGTGAGAGTATATATTAGTATATATGTATACGTTATATTGTTATGATACATATATATATATATATGTATGTATATATTACTCTTTTTTGGGGGGGTCGACCTTTTCCATATCGCACGAACCTAGCGACACGTAAACCCATGCACGACTTGCAGAAGAAGCTTTGTCGATACTTAGGGCCAAAAGCATTTAGACCCAGCCCAGCGGGTCCATTAATGGTAAGCAGTAGTACGCTCAGCCAACAAGTGGTGCCCCCTGCAAGTTCCTCCCCAACCCCCCAAAACCCTAAACCCTAAACCCTATAACCCTGAACCCTAAACCCTAAACCCTAAACCCTGAACCCTGAACCCTGAACCCTATAACCCTATAACCCTATAACCCTATAACCCTAAACCCTGAACCCTGAACCCTAAACCCTAAACCCTAAACCCTAAACTAAACCCTAAACCCTAAACCCTCAGCTCTGCCTTGCAACTCCCTTCGGCTCTGCTCATCCAGCGTTGAAGTGCCCGTCGCGGAGGCCACCTAAAGACGGGGGGTGGACTTGGGGTCCCTTGAGGTTTAGGGTTTAGGGTTTTTAGGGTTTAGGGTTTAGGGTTCAGCAGCTCATGTACTAGGTCTACTCGAGGGGGAGGGGGGGAGGGGGGCGGCAGAGAGGGGCACAAACCTTAGTGGGCAAGGCACAACCTTGGTGGGCAAGGCACAAGCCTTGGTGGGCAACGCGCAAACTTGGTGGGCAAGGCACAAACCTTAGTGGGCAAAGCACGGGCGTGCCTTGCCCACGAAGCTTTGTGCCTTGCCCACTAAGGTTTGTGCCTATGCCCAACAAGTCATCAGGGTTGATATATATATATATATATATATAGATGGTAAGAGAGGTTTAGGGTTTAGGGTTGAGGCTTGAGGGTTTAGAGTTTGGGTGGAGCCACAACCCTACGCTTCTAGTTGCCTTAAGTGCTGGGCTTCATATAGGACCCCTAGCCACCTATAGAGCGGGTGTTTATGGAGGCTTAGGGAAAATGAGCTTTTGTCTGAGGCTCATGTAGGGCTGTATAGCGCAAGGGGCCATGTAGGAGTAAAACACGCGTGTTCAAGCCTTCACAAAAAGTCCCTGAAAACCGGAGCTGGAGACGGTTCAATTTTTCCAGGGAGGTTTTAGCGGTTGGGTTTTGGACTTGCTATGAGGGAGGAAAGGGCTGAAGGTTTATGAGGAGTTGCGGGGTTCCTTGTTCGACCCCCCCAAAAGTATCCTTTAAGATACCCTGAGCACCCCAACAATCGATGCTCTGGCTGTCACCAAAAACCTCCCTCGACAGGCGTTTAAGATTCAGGGGTTAGCACGAGTGGCGCAAGCACATGGCGTCAGTTTAACAACGCTTGTGACAGAAGGCCCTGCCCTTGACTGACTGTCTTAAACACTGACACCAGCACCTATACCCCTAAACCCTAAACCCTAAACCCTAAACCTATACTGGGCCTCACAAGGGTGCTCCTTGAGCCACTTCTCTCAGGCAGCTGCCTGTGGCAAAAGCTCGTCCCTTGACCCTGGCGTCTGCAATCGCCTCATTCTGCCTGCATCCTCAGACTCTGACACTCAGAAATTGGGTTTAGGGTTTAGGGTTTAGGGTTTAGGGTTTACCTAGACCATCCAAACATACGTTTATTTCCATACGTCAAGAAATCCTGTCGAGATGTTGGAGCTTGGGATTTCCATGCGGAATGGAAATTTCCGCGCGGGATTCATGGCTGGGTCTTTGGGAGAGTTTATATGAGGACAGGCTTCATGTGTATTGTTTTGTGGGCCTATGGGGGGCTTTCAAGAATTCCAGTTCTTCGGCGGTAAACTCCTCAAGCACCCTGGGAACTCCAACCCTTGGCCAGTACAAGTGCAATCCCCACCTTAAAACTCGAATCCTGGGCAAATAAACTCTTGAACTTCTACGAAAACCACGGGGGCCTGTAAACATGTATATATGAGCTACAACCCAAGAACTCCAACCCGACCCCTCTGCATCGTGGTGGCCGTGGACCTGATGCGACTCCACCCGCTGGAGGCTCAGATCTCTTTTAAGCAAACTGCAAGCTCCATTGCTTCTGGTACAAAAGCAGACACACACGCATTGTGCGAATCGCACATGTGGCATTCGAAGCTCTGCGAGAGACGCGAGCACAACGCCCGATAAAATCTTCATCTGCCCAGCAGGCCATACCTTACAAATTCTGGCTCGGATACTGAGAGATAGGTTGGCTCGAGTTGCAAAATAGCAGGGTGGGGGGTGCGGGTTTCTTTAGGACAAACACAATTACAGACACGAGTTAAATTGGACAAAAAGTAATAGCTGCCGAATGCAAAGCCTAGAGGC
Source organism: Symbiodinium natans (assembly GCA_905221605.1). NCBI lineage: Eukaryota > Dinophyceae > Suessiales > Symbiodiniaceae > Symbiodinium > Symbiodinium natans. The sequence goes on along the minus strand of CAJNDS010000460.1, from coordinate 43,857 downwards.
TCTGTGGGTTGAATATTTGTTGCAAGTTGTTTTGCAACTGGATCTCCAAGTCTCTCCTCGGACGCTTGTGCACTGTTGCGGACGCGCACTGTTTCAACATTCTGCGGCAATGTTAGAGACGTTGGCTAGTCATGCCACGTAGCGTGATGTGCATCTGCATGTGAATTTTGGGCTTCAGTCGGAAGAGAGGCCACTTGAGAAGGGCTGTTGCTGCAGCCAATGCCCCCACTCCTTCCTTAAGCCATTCACTGGCAAATCCATTCACTGGCATCAGTAGTAGCACTTTAGCATGAAATGGTTTGCGAGTTTACCGTCGAAATGGAAAACCTCCTTACAACAAAAGTTCACTCAAAGCAGCTGTCATGTTCCATCCATGCTGCACAAGTTGCTGAGCAACATCACGGGGGATCCATGGGCCATGCGAGTTGACGCCCCGGAAGAAAAAGTTTGCACTGGCAATGGTCCACTGAAGGAGCTCGTAGAGATCTCGGTGTTCAGCGGCCTACATAGGCGCGCGAAATAAGAGGAACAGAGCCTACGTAGCTGTCATGATTGTACTGGTGCAACACACAAAATGTGGGTCGCAGGGCACAACAAACAAAACGTTGATCGGAGAGATTAGTGTCCACCCTTTCAGAGACTCCAGGCTCACTCAAAAAGTCGCCCAGCCAGCAGCAAAGCAGGATCGTGTCGAATCCTTTGCCCGTTCCAGACGGAAAATTTTGAAGCCTTAGATCAGATAAGCTTACCTTGGGAGGGGCGCTCGCAAAGCCCTAGATAACCCTTATACGAACACAGCCCTCTAAGCCCCACCCCAAACCCTCTTAAAGGTCTCCCTCACCCTTATAAGACACAGTCCAACGTATGACTTGAGGCTGGGCGCGTCTTCATCTTGAACTTCAACAACGTGAAAGCATCGATGCTGCTGGACTTGGAGTTAGCCCGACACCACCCCACAAAGTTCTGGTATAGGGCACTCAATCGGATTTGCGTGGAACGGCCAGGGACGACCCCTAACCTTGCCAATAGAACGATGCCTGAAGACGCCATTCCAGACCCAAAGCCCTGAATGGCAAATGTGTGAGCAGGGTCCGTTCGAATTCTCCAGGCATCGTCCGCCGCAGGGATGTTCCTTAAAGGGCTGCGCATATTTTTCCAAGGGGGTGCAGAGGGAACATCTCTGGTCCAAGAACGTATAGCAGAGGCGGGCGTGGTATTGTACCAGTCCTGAGGGGTCCGATTACACAAACAATAAACACACAAGTCCATGACACAGCAGGGTTTTGGACAAGCAGGCCAGGCCTGCTGGTCACACATGTGGCAAACCCGAGTCGAGGAAAACCCAGTTTCCAGGCAATACGCTTTTCGAATCCACACCCAATCACCTTTGAGGCCCAACCACGCCATGCGGAAGTGAACAGTTTCACCGTCAGCGGTAACCTGACGTGTTACAACAGGCAAGTCTTCATAAAACTAGCTGTAGACCAGGACGTGTCAACCGAACCTATACGTCAACAGAGGCTATAACATTGACATATTATTTTTATAGGTCCGGTTGTCACGTCCAGGGAAACAAAAACAACCCGATAGACACTGGCCAAGATGGATTGTAGCACAGGTGCTTCCAGCCCATCTTGTAGAAGCGATGCGCAGTCTTCGGCCAAGCAAGACAACAGCTGGAAGATTGTAGTGTCTCCACGATAGCAGCGAGAGGGCAGGACGGTGTAAAGCAGTCTTGAACAAAAGGAATGCCTTAAGACAGTTCAAGTGAACACTGTGGTCCAGTGGTTTTGAGGTTTACAGGGTTTAGAGGATTTATAGGATTTATAAGGTCTTTATAGGGTTGGCAAGGTTTTGGTTTAGGGTTTCTGAGCAGCCTCTTTTGTCTTCACCAAGACACCCACTGTGGTTCAGTCGTTCCTTTCCCATATGCGACAAAAGCCCCTGAAACGATATCACCATCAGAGGTGATTTCTGCCGGCCTCGACCCTCATCACCATGAACGAGGTAAGGCAGGGTCCGGCGTAGGATATTGTTGGAGTACTGGAATATGTCGTGGGTGGGATCCACACCCCTATACAAGTTCCAAAACTCTTCCAGCAACGGCTCCCAAAGATCACGTTGATGGACACTGTGCCCGCCCAACAGAAGCTGACCCCCTTGCTCCTCCATAATGTACCGAAGCCAGCTCGAAAGCTTGATCACGGGCCAGGGTGCTTCAGTGTGCTGCCTTGTGCGAGGATGTGTAATGTCCACAGTAGTATAGTCAATACACACTTGTAGAGTGAAGTCGGGGTGCTTCAATAGGCGATGCAAGTTTCTGCAAACATTGGCTTCGTCTTCTCCTCGCGAGCACTTGGCAAGCCTTTCCAGCAGGGGATCTCGAAGACCTTTCAGAGTTGTTAAACCCTAAACCCTATAGACCCCAAACCCTATACCTATAAGCCCTACACCCTATTTAAACTCTGTAAACCTCTGTCCCATAAGCCTAAACCCTAAACCCTAAACTATAAACCATAAACAACCCTAAACCCCATAACCCTAAACCCTAAACCCTATAGACCCTAAACCCTGAAAACCCTAACCCTATAAACCCTAAACTTATAGACCCGGGTTGTGATCGTAGAAAGCTTTTAGCCCTGCGGGAACAGCCTTTCTTTCGGAGCTTCTTGAGCGCTTTCTTGGCCAGGCGGCATGTGCGGGCGGCTGAGTCCGCCTTATCTGCAAAAAAATTGGTTACCAAAAGCTCGTTCCCCAAGGGACTCCAATAAGGGACCCCTATGGAAACCCCCATATTGGTTTGTGCTTGATCCAAAGCCCACTGAAACAACACGACCCCTGAATAAGAAACAGTTCTTGGGCAAAGGGCACCAGACGCCAATCCCATCAGGAGTTCATCAACGAATCCATCAGAACTGTCATCGTCCTCGTCGACGTCAGGACCTCAGCACGCGACCCACCACCAACACTTCAAACATGGTCTGCGAGAGCACACGAGTCATGAGCATCCAGCGAGCATCAGCACAGTCGAAGTCATGACCTGCGTAGAGGCATAGAGATGCGAGCGCTGGTAAGTTACACGAAGCCTTGCAGAACCCCAGAGGCCTTAACGAACGATGCCCTTTTTAACCGCACTTTGCCGCCAAATCATACCCAGCAGACAGGCGACCCATGCGAAGCTGTAAGAACAACTTGCGCGTCGAACTTTTAAACAGTTGGCATCGTTTCAGTCTACTGCGATGCACGCTTGGCTTTCTTGGGCTTGCCCTTCGCCGTTGCGGTCGGGGCTGCTCGCTTCTTGCTGGCTGGTTTCACTTTGGGAGTCGGGGCGACAGCACCAGCTTTGATGGTCCTCAGATAGGTTCATGCGAGCTTGCTTGCTAACTAATTTCGACAATCCAGCACATCAATTGGCTTCAGTAAATGCTCAGCTAAAAAGCTTGGCCCTAGTGATCCAATTGTTGAGCGCCAGGTCCGTCTTTGTGCAAGACACAAATTTCGTCAAGGTCTCACTTTTCAGCCTCCCAAGCAACTTCAGGCATCAAAAGCAAGCATAACATAGATATTCAAAACAAAACTTTGCTTCAAAGACTTCAAGACTTCAATTTAATTTTAGAACGGCTGCAGGAAACTGGCCTCTTGATCTCCTTCGCTTCGGTCGCCGTTGCTGCTGTGCCCTGGATGCTGATCAGCGCATCATAGTTGTCGTTCAGGGTTTTCAAGCAGTCCTTCAGACTGGCTACCAGCCTGACAGAAGCACACAGGTTCTGTTCGGGTTTTGATTGCCGGCACAAGGATAGCTGTGTAGGAATTGAGGTGAGTTGCTGGGTGGCTTTGTTCCCGTTTTCATTCCCAGACTTCCCACTCTTCCCTGAAGCCGAAGAAGTTGCGGAGCTCTCCAGCTTCACCTTCAACAGCAACAGCCAACAACCTTTTTAACTACACACTCGAAGCCTCATGTAGCATTGCGTGATAGCCACAATTCATGCAGTCCTTCACGGCTTCTGCTCGTTCGATTTTCTTTCCGAGAACAGAGAGATAGCCAGGGATGAGGGTTAGCGGGGAAACGTTCTGCTGGAGGCTGGGAAAGCACAACCTTGCATGGTCTCAACCGGGCACACAGTAAGTCAACTTTACGGGGCCTGACAGTCTATTCTGGACAGTGTCGGTTTGAGGCGAGGCTATCCCGAGTAGCTTGAATGAAGCTCCTGCGTGAGCAGCAGCTTCCGCATCTGCTTGGCTTGTGTTGCCCGGCGTGACACTTACCCCAAGCACTTCGTTCTCGGGACGCAAGAGGGCCCCATCTGGATCCTGAGCTTCGCAGGTCTGAAAATGTCTTTTCTTTAGAAATCTGGGACATGACAATTTGTTTGTTAAGAGAAGGCTCATCCATACTGAACCCGCTTGAAAATCCAACACGAGAACCACTAGTGTTGGTCTTCGTCCACAGCATTTCAAAGGGGATGTCAGCCTCTTCGCACCCGTGGACCTCATTCTTGAAGATCCTGCCTCGGGCCCGTGCCCATTCGAAGGCCGCGTCTGCCATCTTCCTCTGCTGCTGAAGATGATTGCGGAGGTGGGGGGAAGGGAGGATTCATGAACAAGAGAACACAATCTTGCCAACTCTCAGTGCATCGGGAACACTGTGTGTAATGCCGCTCTTTCATGAGCCACTCCTTTGTGACGTTCCCACCCATCTCCTTGCTTTTCTTCTTCTCCTCGTGCCACCGCTCTAAGTGGCCCTCGATCTTATCAAACGAGCCGTGCTCCAGCAGAAGCTGTCTCAGTTTCTCACCTGGGTTCTTCAGGGTGTGCGAAGAGGGGCAAATTTTGACTCTTGAGGGTTTAAGGTAGTTATAGGGTTTAGGGTTAGTCGTATCTCCATCCAGACAAGATTCGGCCATCAGCAGACTTACCCATCTCCATCACATGTGGCGAAACTTTGACCTCACCTTTGGAGTTAGGCGCGAAGTGACGCCTCACCCTTAGTTGTAGCTCATCCGATGAAAACGCACACACTCCATGAACACCCCGGGCACGTGCATTATCCAGCAAGGCAGCTTCCAGTACCCCTCTGGCTTTGGTGCTTGTGAGGCTCTCGATGGGGCTGCAGGCTTGGGTCCAAAAAGCTGGCGTTTAACATCCGGGTAAAGCTTCTGGTGGCGCGGGGAAGCATTGCGAGTCCTGGGGGCCCCCGGAGTAGTAGCTTTCTTGTCACTCAAGGTTTTGGGGCTTGGTGTTGCAAGGTCAACACACTGGCTTGGGGGCGGTGTTGCAAGGCACAGCTTTGAGGACTGCGCCAGCCTGGCTGCAGTACTGCTGAGGGATGGCGGGGCTGGGTGCTTCGTGGGAGAGGGACTCGCGACATCTGGTTCTGTCGGTGTGTCGGGGAGCACCGTGACCGAATCCGATTGCGGTTTGTCCGCAAGAGCAACTGGGCAACTCCCAGCCACATGGGCAGTGGCACTAGCCGTGGCAATCGAGGGGGCACCTCCCAGAACATATTAACATCTTTAGAGGACAAGCTTTGTCGGCCTAATTAATTACAGAGCCCAAGTCAACACGAAATCGGCAGCCTGGCACCATGCTCGGAACAGGCTCGGCATCTTCAGCTGCAAGTTCACCCTGCAGCTCTTGAATCTTCCTCTGCGCAGCCTTGCAGAGAGCCGGGATCCCACACAAAGGCAAAGCTTTACCTGGGGGGGGGGGGGGGGGGGGAACAGTCGAAATTATCATGCTCTCGCAGACAATGGACCAGAATCCGAGCATCTAGGTCTGCGTCACTGTTGCTGGAAAATTCGGTCCACGATCTACCGACCATGTTCACACCATCGTTGAGCGATTCTAGGCTCACCATGGCCCTGACAAGCACAACTCCTTCATGTGCTAAGCCAAAGGAACTCGTTGGGAAGGAGCAAGTAAACACACAGACCGGCTTGCAACGAGAACCACTGCTGGAGCACATAGGAGCCTCCTTAAAAACAGTTTGCAGCCCAAAAAAGGTGCGCGACGGCAAAAAACATACGCGCAAAAACGCCCCACACACGGATTTTGAAATTGCGCGCGTGTTGCGGGAAATTGCGCGCGTGTTGCGGGAAATTGCGCGCGTGTTGCGGCCCAGCGGGCCCCACCCCAACCGCACAAAACCAAAAAACACGCGTGACCCCAAAAAATGCGCGGGGCGCAACGGCTGTGTTTCCCGGGCGCCTCTGTTGAAAGGCACCAGCAGCTAGAAGTAGTCATGGCATTTTCCACTCTGCCAGGCTTTGGCGACGGTCTGGTGTTCTGGCAAGAATGAGGACGACGCGGCTGGTCTTCCTCGGCCTTTGGCTTTCAGGTGAATTGCTACCCTAGACAGGTCCTTGGGTTACTCCTGGGCGAGCAGAGAGTTGTACTCGTCACGGAGGTTTTGGAAGCAGTTGACCTAGGCTTAGGGTTCATATAGGGTTTATAGGGTTCTTTCAGGGTTTATATAGGGTTCATAAGGTTTAGGGTTTAGGGAGCCTGTCACCCTTTTAGCAGATGCTCCGATGAAACCTCTAGCGTAAGGCCAACAAAGTATTCTAGATTCAGCTGTGGACCTTTGCATTGAGGGCTTGCTCAAAGGCAGCCATTGTTGACTGCCAGGTGTTCGGTATAACAAGGTGTTGTCCACGCCGAAGGTACCAGTAAACAGAAGCGACAGACGCATCTTCCCAACAATCCCCGAGATGCATGGAAGCGAAGATTTCTTGATCTGTGTTTGTGAGGAGGCCAGGGACTGTATTCTTGTTCCGCAAAGAGGCGATCGCTTGCTCCTTGCCGACAAAGACATTGTAGATTTGCTTGACAAATTCCATGGGGTATACCCTGGACAGCAGGAAATGGCTGTTCAGGCGGCGACACCTTCGGGGATTTGAAGTAAGGGGTTGGACTCTATAGAATTAGGCCAAGAAACCCAGCCGTCTTTAGCTCGCTGGTGCCCACATAGCATCGTTTGCCTGTTGTCTTCTGGACATACCTTCCTCGTTCGGGGCAAGCGCAAACCTCTCTGCCGTATTTTGGGTACGATCACTGGAGTCACGCAAAGACTCTTTTTAAGTTGCAGCCTGGCATCTAGAAGTCTTAACGATGGGTTTGGACTTGCGGTGTTTCCTTGACAAAATTCCGCGGTCGAGCTCCTTTACTGAAGCCGAGTTTGAAAACATTGTTGTTCTCTTTGGCGAGCCACCTCCCCAATGCATGAGCCAAAAGCTCTGGCGATAAACCTTAGGGGCATGTAGTGGCTGTGCCTCGAATAATGCGATTTTCCTATCCTGGCTACTGAGCTACTCAAAGCTTTCAAGCAGCGTAAAGCACACTGTTGCACAGCCACTCGAAACGATCATGGCGAACGATAAGGCTTGTTGCAGGGTGCTCGAGCAGCCAGACTGCGTGGGCTGCAGTCATTACCAAAATCGCCAGCACCACCCTGGGTGTATTGGGGTTCTTTAGGAGGAAAGGCTTTGAGTGTCAGCCAAACAAACAAGGAACAGCCATTGTCATCCCAGGCACCTGCTGATCAACTTATTTGCGTCGGCAACATAAGCATGCTGCTCCATGCCCCTGAAGTTAATGTAGTTTCGCATCGATGTTCCACGGTTCGGGAGCCCCCAGGATGAGCACTGTGGACCCATAAGGTTGATCGCCATAGGTTTCTCGTTCATAATGATCCACAAAACCAACCTCAGTTAGGTCTTTACCTTGCCGACACAACCCTTTGTCTAACAGAACACACCCTTACTTCGGCAGAGGTGGGCCAAGCAGCGCAAATCCGGCATTGCTGTTGAAGTCCATGCAGGCGCCTCGTTCGATGTCGATGGTGCCCACCGTGTGACCCATGGACTTCCTTCAAGAGATCTTCATAAAGAGGGCGGGGGTGGAACTCTGTATTGTTCTTCATGAGAGAAAGCAGACTGATCAAAGCGAGACACCAGTGCGCAGATGCATTCCCTTGCCCTGAGAACAAGTCCAGAAGATCAAACCGCTTGTGCTTCGGAAGCTGTGTGCTCCACGTCAACAAGAGCATTATTGCCACCAAGACCTCAATGACCAAGCAAACCTATATGACTGCTAGGGCTAGGTGTCAGAGCCGTCATCGCTCATAAGCCTTGCAAGTAAGAAGCTTTCGGGGCTCCAACATGAACTAGGCGCACAAGCCAGGAGGAGTCCGGCAGCGTCGGCATGGCATCAACGAAGGAACTGTGTTCTTCTTATCGAAGAGTGCAACCCACACCAGGACGCGACAACCGAAACTACACTATACCAAAAAACACGTCAACAGCATACTTTCTATTGACATATTGTTTTCTAGGTTCGGTTGACCCGTCCTGGCATAGCCCTGAATCAAATTGCGACATATAACTAATGTACATATTCGAAGCGCCCATCGCCTGTGATACATGTCTACCACAACAATTGTGAATAGGTCCGAGCTCCAAATCCCAGCACATCCATCACAGGTACTATGTCAACGCAGATCGGAAGGAGCCCTCAAGCAAAGCTGGGGGGGGGGGGGGGCGGGGGCAGGGCTGGCGAACCTTGTGCAGCAGCACGGCGTTCCCACGCCATTCGAGCGAAACCTGTTGCCGCGGCAGAACGTTAGTGGCATTCTATATAGCAGGGACTGTTCAAGAACATTGGCGTCGTTGCGAAATCAACCCATCTTGTTTATCCGAACTGCAGAGAACCAACAAGAACAAATCTCTCTCCAGGAAGAGTAGATGCTGGCATCACGCAAGCTCCCTTGCACACCCTGCGAGTCGAGCCTGGAGGTCTTCTTCTCGCAAGAGCTCTTTGCCGACCAGCACCTGCCATTCATGAGCGAGGCAGAAGGGAAGAGATAGTACCCTAAACCCCAAACCCTGTAAACCCTAAACCTTATAACCCTGTTAGAACCCTATAAACCCTAAACTCTGTAATAAACCCTAAACCCTATCCCTAAACCCATAAACCCTAAACCCTCAACTCCCCTAACCCCTCTAGGTAGTTCAGGGTTTACATACACACACATATATATATATATATTCATATTCGAAAGGGTCTATATAATATTCGGGTTTAAGGTTGATTAGGGTTTAGGGTATTGTTGGACGGTTCCCCTAGCTGGTACCCACCACACTAGCAGCGGGTTGATTAGGGTTTGGGGGTATTGTTGAACGGTTCCCCAGCTGGTAGAGTACTAGCAGCGGGTTGATTAGGGTTTAGGGGTATTGTTGAATGGTTCCCCTAGCTGGTACCAGTTCTAGCAGGGAGGGAATGAGATAGCATCGGTGTGGCCTCAGGATCTCCGCAGTAGGAATCGATGTGCATGAAGACCTGGCCCACGCAGCTATGCGTAGATTGATTCGCTGGGCAAGGCCATAGTCATCAGGAAGTTGGCACAGCACACGGATGACAAGGTTTTGCGCTGCAATCTCGCATGATTTCGAACACTGTAAACAAGGCTTCGACTCAGGCTGGCCCACAATACCCCTGCTAAGTAAGCCCTCCCGAGACAGCCGCGTGAAAATGAGCTGACAGCATGTGTGTCGCTCAGCTACCCACATCCCCTTCAGAAGCCATCAGCTTCATATTGTGTTGTCGGCCACATCACTCTTCATCAGCGTACGCCTAAGGAGGATGCTTTGGGGGGTTTTCGCATCAAGGTATGAACACATGTGTATGTATGACGCACACACAAGTGTACAGTGTACACCACATCCACAGTGCTAGCTAGAAGCCTGGCGGGCTGCCAAAATCGCCTCCTCCTCACTGAAATGGCAAAGTTCACAGATACCGGGGGCAGGTTGCCGATTTGGCAGAATGATGCTTTTCAGCGTGGTTTGGGTTTGTCGAGCGCCTCAAAGCCTTGCAAACAGCGATAAAACACAATCGCCAACCAAAGCAAGCTCGTTTAGCGAATTTGAGCCAGAAACACTCCAAACACCCTTCGCACTGAGGGCTGTCCTTTCCCAACGGACTCTGGTTGAGCCAAAACTTGAGCCAAGCGAAAGAAAAAAAACGAAAATCAAGATTTCAGTGAGAAGCATACCTTTCACAACCTTTGGTGTTTCTTCGCGAACTTCGGGGTACTATAGAGACTTGGCAGCTTGCGTCCAAAAACAATTGTGGCAAGCGAACCTCCAGAATAAAATGAAGCGCTGCAACTGAAAGCCATCGGAAGCCCAAAACAAGGCTTGCAATGAGACTCCGAAAATGTCCTCCAAACATGAGCGAGTGATTCTGTGATATATTGGTTTTGCACATGTTTTGTGAGTATGTGAGGACATGTCCGTTTTCTTGTGGGGCACTCGATTTTGATTAAGGGTTGCGGCAAACCTGCAGATTGGGTTTAGGGTGCTGTTGGAGACAAAATACGGGGCGACGACTGCTTGGTTTTGCATATGTTTCGTCAGTATGTGAGGACGTGTCCGTTTTCTTGCGGGGCGCTCGATTTTGACTAAGGGTTGCGCAGGACTTGCAGATAGGGTTTAGGGTGCTTTGGAGACAAAATACGGGGCGATAACTGCTTGGTTTTGCCTATGTTTCATCAGTATGTGAGGACGTGTCCGTTTTCTTGCGGGGCGCTCGATTTTGACTAAGGGTTGCGCAGGACTTGCAGATTGGGTTTAGGGTGCTTTTGGAGGCAAAAATGCGCGGCGACGACTGCTTGGTTTGCATATGTTTCGTCAGTATGTGAGGACGTGTCCGTTTTCTTGCGGGGCGCTCGATTTTGACTAAGGGTTGCGCAGGACTTGCAGATAGGGTTTAGGGTGCTTTGGAGACAAAATACGGGGCGATAACTGCTTGGTTTTGCCTATGTTTCATCAGTATGTGAGGACGTGTCCGTTTTCTTGCGGGGCGCTCGATTTTGACTAAGGGTTGCGCAGGACTTGCAGATTGGGTTTAGGGTGCTTTTGGAGACAAAATACGGGGCGATAACTGCTTGGTTTTGCCTATGTTTTGTCAGTCTGTGAGGGCTTGTCCGTTTTCTTGCGGGGCGCTCGATTTTGGTTAAGGGTTGCGGAAAACCTTCAGACTGGGTTGAGGGTGATTTTGGAGATAAGATACGAGACGATGACTGCTTTGAAAATATACAGCGCGCGGATTTCATGCCGGATCTGGCACGAAGTTCATTATAATGTGTGGCAGGCAGCGCAACTCGAAGAGTTTGAAAGGCTGACTGGCACTGCATGTAGGACAAGGTTCATGAATGAATACGCGCGTACACATTGATGCAGTAACCCTTTCAGGTGTTTTGCCAAGCGGAATGTCTAGCTTTCATATGTCCTGGCCATGGTGGCCAAAAACACGAGCTGGCCAGCTGCACAAGGGGGTATCAACTGCTGGCTTCCGGGGTCAAAGCAGCCACAAAGCTGTCCAGCACCGGGCTGCTGGACGAATGCTCAAGCAGCTTTGCTTGCACAGCCTTCAGGGTTTCAACCAAGTCTGCGATGGCCACGCGAAGCTTCAAACCCAAAGCATCCTCTTTGGCCACAGACACGATTGACAGCCACCCCGGAGGGATGTAAAGCAAATCACGGCTGCCCACTGTACCGTAAGCGATCTTCGCGTCAGGGTCGAGCTTCTGCACAAGCTTCGCAAAGGACTCATTCGAGATGGCCTTCAACTTATGAGCGACCTCTGCCAATGGAATCTTTGGGTTGCCGGATTCTTCGGCAAAGAAATCCAAAGCAGGGGGGATTGGGACCAAGACCATCATGGCCGACCCAGTCAACGTCAAACTGCTTGTGGGAAGGTGCCCCTTCTCAGGCACGCATGTCCAAGTATTTTTGGCAATGCCATAACATTGCAAGGCCAAGGAGGCCTTGAGGTCATCATTGAGGGTCGAGATGTCGCAGCGCATTGGGCGCGGGAACACCTTGTCGAACAATGCGCTCTCGATCTTCTGACGAAGGTTGGCGTCTGCACTCATCTTGTCGAAGGGCTTCTGGGCACGGCCGATGGTCGCACGCAAAGCTGAGGAGTCAAACTCGAGCCTGAAGTCATCCACGATCTTCTTCGTCTCCACCAGCAATGCCTGCCAGCCTTCGAAATCCTGCGGGATGTTCAGCATGAAGGGCTGCTTGAAGTTGTTGGCACCGGCCTCGTTGCTGATCTTTCCCACCGGAATCCGGACCACGCCATCACCCTCAGCGATGAACTCGAAAATGCCACCCTTGTCACCCGCTGCTGCTTGCGGGTTAGCTGCAACTTTGCGCCTCTTTCCGCCCTTGGTAGCCGCCTCCTGCTCCTTTCTCTTCTGGGCTGCCTTGACTGCTCCTTTGAGGTCCTTGGCTGTGGCGTTGCAAAGCCCAACCAGTTCCTGGCAAGCTTTCTTGACAGGCTTGAACTCCTCTTGCAACTTCTTGAACTCATCCCTAGTGGAACACTCCATGAACCGTTGTGTCATAGCATCCACGTCCTGCAGAGTTGTCAGATCCGCATAGTTTTTGCAAGGAGGAGCCTGACCCAAACGAGCTCGATCACCAGCAGCAGAGGCAGCAGATGCCGTCGGCCCTGGCGGCGCGAGGCTGGCAGGAGCATCATTGTTGCCTTTGAGCGGGCTTGATCGCGGCAGCGAGGCTCGGGCCTTGCACTCTGCAACGAAAGACTTCATCTTCTCCAGCGCGACCTCTGGACTCAAGTGGGCAGGTGGATGGCTTGCGTCCTCGGTGTTATACCCAAGCACATGTGCAATTGCCAAGCGCTTGGCTCTAGCAACTTCCAGATCATGGCTAACCTGGGCGCTCACTGCAGCGGTTGCTTCATCATGCTCGGCGTCATGCAGTGTCGACCACGCTTTCTCGCACTTGCTTTTCGCTTCAAGAACCCAGGCCTTGACCGACCGCACATTCTTGGTAGCCTCCCGATCCACATCCAGCCATCTCTCCTCCTTCTCTGGCTCCTCCTCCTCCTTGCCCTCATCGTCGTTCTCGTCCTCCTCGTCGGAGCCCTTGGCCTTGGCCTTGCTCTTCTCAGGGGTGGTCATCTCCTCCTTCAAAGAGCTCAGCACATCGCCGATCTTCATCATGTTGGCATCGAACGCCGATGCACTGCGACCTGCTCCAAGAGCCATAGACTGGGCCATGGCGTGTAGATCTGTGTCACTTGCAGCAAAGTTGTTGTGCTCAGACATGACGCGGCTCATCATGGCATCCATTTCCTCAGCACTGACGTTCTTGCGAGCAGAGTGCGCTGTCAGGATCTGCTTCAAACGCGAGAACTTGTTCTGGAAATGAACGTGGTCATCCATTTCCAACCTCACCCTGTCTTTCCCATCCTTCTTGTCTTTGATCGTTGCTGGGTTTTCCAAGAGGCTCTGAAACCTGGCTGAGGCCACTTTCCAAGTCAGACCTCCACGTTCAGGCTTCGCCATTTCCGTACAAAACCTGTCCTCATCAGCCATGATGCCGTCAGCTGAATGCAAAACAGCGCTTTCTGCAGTCACCATCTCCCGGTACTGGGTGATGAAGCCTTTCGTTTGCGTCCTGTTGTCCTTCCAATCAGGAAAGCGAGCCTTGTACGCAGAACAGATCTTCACACTCCCCTCCAGAGTGCTGAGCTGATCTGCAATCCATTCCGTCTGCCCCTGTGCTTTGGCTGCATGGTAGATGCGATCTGTGACTTTCTTGTCGTCGAGGCAATACCTCAAGTTTGCCATGGCCGATTGTGGAAAAACCTTAGCGCATCCCATACACTGGGCCCTCGCCTTCGCTTTAGCTTTGGCCCCTGGTTTGCCTGCCGCCTTCCGCACCTTCCTGCTGCCCCCGCTTGAGGATGATTGCTTGGCCTTTGCTCCTTTTCTGGGGCGACCACGGCGCCTTTTGGGGGATGGCGCCCCCCCTTCACCCCCAGCCTCAACCCGAGTGTCCTCAGCTTTCACTTGCTCAGGTTGGAGCCCTGACTGAAAATCTGCGTCCCCGTCCATGTCCATGCCCGCTGCAAAGCGCGCACCACCCCCAAACACCAACAGTAAGCACCTGTGCCTGGGCCAAGCTCAATGCAAACGTAAACATGAAAGCAAAATGAACATGTCATGAGGGCTTGCGGCTTGGGTTTCAGGTTTGCAAATGCTCTATTGACAGACCCCCTTTTTGGGCCCCAAAACTTGGGGCTGTCAAGGCTCCGTTTTGGGACACCCTAGGTTTCAGGCATGAAGCATGAGGGTCGCGCCACCGCACTGCACAAGCACATCTCGTGGTCAGAATGCACTCGCAGACGAGCAGCAAGCCTCAGGCACTTGTTTTGGCACAGTTGGCGAAGCTGCGCAGTCTTCAGGAAGATGGACGTACTGACGCACAAACTACACAAGGCGCAATCGTTTGAACTTGGGCGGTCCGTCGCTGGCTTGGCACTCTGGTTGAGAAGCTGAAGAGCTGGGCTCTGCAGGCTGCGCGGCGGCGAGATGACCGTCGGCGCTTTCATTCTCTCGAATTGGAACACACATTGCAAGCATCAAGGCCAAAGCAGACCCCAGCGCATGCAGATGCATCCCGTTGCCAATGAGCTTGCGCAGATCCTTGCTCGTGCAGTTCTCCAGAAGCCATGACACAGACCATGGAAAGAACTTGCCCCATTCCGAGGCAGGATGCCCAGGGGAATGGGAACTGCAACTGTCAGTGAAAGTAATTGGGAACGACATGATTGCAAAGTGGTCGAGAGGCAGAACCAATCGAACGTCACTGGCCGGGACCTGCACTGTTCGATTACTGCTCACATCATCGCGCCTGGCTCGCATCATGACCAGACACGACTGTGTCAGGAGCGCGGGCACGATATGAGAAACGTTTGGCTGAAACGAAGCTGTGTGCTGCAAGTTAACCACAAACCACGGAAACTGTCGCAAGCGCTCCGGATCACACGCTTTCTGCACAGTCTTCTTATAGCTCACCAGCCTTTGAAAACAAGCCCCACTGAGGGAGCTCATGCTTCCATCCGCTGCTGCATCATCGCTGTCAAAGACAAGACCTCTCGCAGCGCAGGTTTCCGACACGTAGCGGGCCACAAGACTTCGAGGGGCCTGCAAGTACATCTCGCAGCCTGTGGACACACGTCGCTTGAACATCTCACTGTACATGTCAGGAAGGTCGCGCTGAAGCCGCTCCCTAGCAATGTCCATAAGTTCCTTCTCCTTGTCTTGATTTTCTTCCTCTTCTTGCAACTGTGGAAGATCGCCAGCTGCGGCTTGCTGCTGATGATCCTCATCATCTCTTGTGGCTCCTTGCTCCGAGCCCGTGGCTTCCTGTTGCTGAGGATCATCTGACATGGCTGCCTGCTCCTCGTCCTCGGCTTCCTGCTTGCCAAGGGCAATGAGTTGCTCCCACAAGGTGTCAAAAGCTCCTCCATTTTCAGAATCAAGCACTTCCAAATGCAGCAGGATTCTTTGCGCATTGAAACCGAAAGTGTACCTCCTCCAACGGTTTGCAGGCAGGCCTAGATCTCTGGGGCTGGAACAAAACGAGAATGTGCAATACTTTGTCTTCAAGAGTTCCGCAAGCGTGCGGTGGTCAAAGTTTTGAACGCATTCGTGAAGGTACCAAGATGGCTGCGAGCACAGCAACCAGTAAATCCATACAAGGCATGGGAGCGTGCTTTCATGCAACCAGCGGCCACCTGATTTGTTGAGAGTCGACCACGCTACACAAGTACTGCCCGTGATGTCGCCATGCTGCGTGCCAGGCGGGACAGTTGGCTTGAGACAGCACTTGGTTTGGTGCTTGTAGCACCAGTCCTTCTCCACGAACTTACAGCTGTCAAGCACCCTGCACATCATGCCCAACATGTTGCTGCCGCACTCGTCCCGGGCTTGCTCACATAAAGACCCTGACTGACTGATAGCGTCGAACTGAATCTGCCGCAAGCGCTGCAGGGTGTCCAAAGGAATCCTGGAAAGTATGTCCCCAAACACATGCTCAGGCTCACTGCCGCCACGATGCAAGAGAAGGGCTCGGGCTTCACGATCACTCTCGCACGCGGAATAGAACCGAACCCGGGGGCTTGACCCGGAATGAAACCTTTCCTGCAGCATGGACACACAAACCTCTGCGCAACCGATCCCGGAGAAGTGGGTAGTGACGACAAGGGGCTCTGACAGTCTGCCTCTTAGGTTGGCATAGAGGCCGGCATGATGGCTGGCCATGTCATCTGCGATCTGATTCGGCCATGCCATGGCCTGCTCGAAGCTTCTTGGGCCGGAACTTTCAGCTCCAGCACTGGCGCAGTCTTGCACCGGTTCTGACCCACGGCCTGCTGGAGTCGCAAGAAGCTCTTCAGCATCGGCTTCCATGATGATAAGCTACAGCACACAACAATCACAGGATCATGTCGGATTGCACTGCTTCTTAGTGTTTACCACGTTACCGGCAAGCACCTGCTGAGTTAGCGTACGCTGTGCGCCCACCCACATGCCCCACCAGCACATCTACGATCCACAAAGCCACAACTCTGAGGAAGTCATCTGTTTTGCTGGCAGCAAGGCTCACATTGCACGCTGCAAACACAAAACGAGAAATACACACAGCTCATCTGCTCATCCGGGATAAGAAAAAAAGAGGCATGCGAATTCTCAATTTCCGGGGCCTAAGAAAATCGAAGCCGAATTTCTGCTGCTGGGTCTGACTCCAACAGGTTTTTGGAGGACTTGGGGGGTGTGCGGGGGTGTGCGGGGGTGTGCGGGGGACTGCGGGGGACTGTGGGGGACTGCGCAGGGCCTGTGCGGAGGAGTGCGGGGGAGTGCGGGGGACTGCGGGGGATTGCGGGAAATGGCCCGTCCAGCTGCAGAAATAGCCAATTGTCAGGAACCCCCAGGCCTCGGAATTTCCAGAAATCCCGGGAAGCATGAAAGTATTTTTGCACTATGTAACGGAGAGCTCAACACCCATGAACTGCAATTCTTGCATATTCGGCTTATCTGTCTCACATCTTCCTGCCTACAAGCACCGCCCCGACAACAAGACACGAGCCAGGCCGGGGCCAGGCAGCACTCTTTTTGACACACGCACACGCACAACCCTGGCGTTGCATCCAAGCTGTCATCAAGGGCTGGTCTGGTACAGGCTTATGAGTCTGTGGAGCTGCTGTCGCTCGAGTCTGAAGAGGAAGATGCGGAAGCAGTGCTGGAGTCGGATGAGTCCGAGGATGGATCAGAAGCAGCTTCGTTTGATGGGGAACGAGGCAAGGGCTTGGGCTTCGCTTTAACTTTGGCTTTGGCTTTGGCTGCACCCTTGGCCTCAGCACGCTCGCGGCGGCGGCCTGCGGCGGCCTCTTCGGCGTCTAGCTCAATGTCTGATTTCACAGGTCCTGCTGGGCCAGATGTAATCTTTCGAGCTTGCAAAACGGCCATGTCGGGAACAGGCTCCAGCGGCACCCTCAAGTGCTCTCGCTGTCTAGAAACATCATGGGCTTGACAACACCAGTAAAGGACCTGGCGGAATGCTTTGTCACGAGGTTCATCACCCGGCCCTTTGATACTCACGTATTTCTTACACCCCGTCACATTGTTACGTTTATGAAAAGGGCAAGTACCTTCGAACCCCCCATAACGTCCGCCGCCCTTTGAACCGGGTTGCTTTGGAGTCAAACGGCAAACGCCCCACCGACTGGATGATAGCATGCGCTGCACATGCACCAGGTCATCACGCTCAGCATCAGCGCCTGCGTGGCCACCCTCCCTGTGCCCAGCAACACCCTCTACCCCACCTGGCACAACCTCTGAATTTGGCGGCTGTGGTGAGCTGGGCGCCGGAGGCGCATCCCTGCCTGGAGGCGGAGTCGGAGCCTCCGGAGTGTCTGGAGCTGCGAGAAAATCACCTATACCACCCTCAACTACAGCTCCTCCCTCAACCTTATTCTCTTCAGGCTCGCTGCTGTCGAAATACTGCAGGAGTTCTTGCATAACTGAGTCCGGCTGTGAATCGGGGCTGCCAGGTGCATCGAACCCAGCGGGCAGGCTTTCAGGCGCAGCTGGCAGGCCACGACGCCTTTGCTTGCTTCTGGCTTGCTGGGCAGGGCATGGCAACGGCAAGTCCGCATCTGCATCTAACAAAGCACGGCGCTTCGGGTGCCTGGTACGACATTCAACCGATTCCCCTGCCAGAACTGCTAGGTAAAATTTTTTGTCCTTTCCATGCGCAATCTCTGCGTGCACCCCAGCTGTGATAATTTCTTCTGCCTGCAAAAGGGCTTGGAAGTACGCTAAAGGTGGAAGGGCATGGGTTGAGTACCAAACCTTCTCTCGTCCTGGAGCATATGGGAGGGCAAGCTGCCGTTTCGCTGCAGGTGGCAACCGACACCAGGAAAACCCCTCCTCTTCGAGCTTCAGCACAAGCTCATAAGCAGTCAAATCCTCTATCGCAAGACCAGCCCTGACTGAACAGAGTGGTTGTGGATCCTTCACTTTCCAATGCAACGTCAGCTTTGCGAGGCCTGATTTGCCCACAGCAAAGCCACCCATGCGATTGCTTTCGAGATACCCCTGGGAACACAAACGCTCTGCAATCTCAGCCTTGTCGGGATGGGGAACATAGTAATCTCCTTCGTCCACAAAGTATCTCAGGTCTACCATGTGGCTAAGCAAGTCCTTCACTTCCGAACCCCCATCTGGTGTGGAGTATTCAAGAGCAGAGTCTGTCGACCAACACTTCAAGCCGGCCTCAAGGTCTGCGGGATTGCCATCACATGTGCTCAAAATCGCAATGCCGTCACCTGCGCCCTGCGACTCAACATTTTGACAAGACACAGAGAACTGTCCAGCAACAGCGGGAGCACTGCTGTGCAAAGCGATTGCCACATGCTTGGACTTCAATGAAGGGCCAGCGCCAGGATGCACATACAAGTGGTGGTTTGCACTTGGCCTCGCTTTTGTGACTGTGAAAAACACTGGCCTTGAACCTGCGGCCTGATCATCGTTGGAGGCAGCCTGCAGGTCCTCAGCGCAATCCTCCAGCACGCCTGAATTGCGAGCAGATTGCCTGGCGTCGGGCTTGGCAAAGAAATCGGCCAACCTTTGCATAGACACTTGAGCGTGGCTTGGGAGTGAGAACACCATGGCCCGCCCATCACTGGAGCTAGCCACTGTTCGAAAATGATCCAGAATCAAGGCATGCCTCACCTGATCTCCTACACCAAGCGCCTGCTGAGAACCTTTGTGCTCTTGCAAAGCGCTTTGGATGCGGTCCTCGTTTTGTTTGTGGAAATGCTCGTGCTGCCTGCGAGCTGTAGTCAAAGGCTTGTACTGGCCATCAAGGTCAGTCCTATAGATGACAGCAGTTAGTGGCTTCTGCAAAAAAGCAGCGACACCTCGCCGTCCTTTAGAGTTCTCTAGCTCGATAAAAAGAGGGTGTCTATGCAAACCAAGCTTCGCCGGCAATGTGCCCAAATGCCTGGCACCTGCCATCTGCTGGGCTAGTTTACAAAAGAAACCGGGCTCGTGCTCAAGCCTCTGCTCTAAGATGACCATGCGGTTGTAGAGGCTAACCATGACCGGGCCTGCGTGCGTGTCACGCTTGTGCAGCCTGGTAGACACAGCATGCTTGGACTCGATGATTGTTTCCACGACCGGAACAAAACGCAGTCGCATGACAGCAGTTTGAAAATCTGGACTTGTTTGCTCAAAAGACAGACCCCCTGCGAACCTCTCAAGTTCTGCATACAAAGGCTGCGCTAAGAACTGCTGGGTCAAGCGGTGGTGCAGCTCGGCGTCGGAACACTCTTCAAAAGACAGCAAGATTTTGCGGGCTACATCCCGAGCAACATCTTCACTGTGATGAGCGAGGCCACACGCAAGCCACGGCATTCGCTGCCAATGCTGCAACTTCGCAAACAACAACAGCTTCAAATGGTTCTGAGCTCTCTGCAACTCTGAAATGATTTGCTGCTGGCCCTCTGGCGGGAGAGGAAGGGGGGCATCTATTAAGATGTCGGCCAGCGCTCGGTCACAGATTTCTTGAAAAACATGTTCGGCGTGACCAGCTGCGAGTTCCGGAGCCCGCTTGCCAGCCATTGGACAAACACCCGTGATTTCGTAATGTGTTTTCAAGAGCTCTTGCCGCTTGTACTGCGACATGCCTTCGCACACAAACTCATGGCAAGTGCAGTTCTCTGCCCAAGAGGCCAGTTGTTCAGGACATTGCTCCAATTTGTTTACAAGACACACATATGCTCCAAACCTTGGGCACTGCAAACTTCGGGTCAAAGCGTGTGGATCAAAAGCAGCAGCCCCCACTGGAGCACTGGACAAAGGGCCTCCATCCTCATCAACCCCCCCCCGTTCAAATCGCTGGACATCCCAGACGCTGCGAAGCGGTCCCAAGAGAGGCCTGACTTTGCCAACAAATTTTGCAACTTCGTGCCATCGAGCCTCATACAGACTTTGAGAGAACCCCTCAAATCTTTCCTCCAGGTGCTGAAACGGACTACCCCGGACGCACGTGACGATGAAGCGTCTCCTCCTGAAGGGCCAGTTCAGAAGGCTTTCGAGATTCTTCAAATCTTGCCAAAATTCATGCCAGTGCTCCAGTGTAGTATGAACTTGTTTTAACAGGTTGTGCACACAATGCTGCATGCCCATGACGGGAAGGGCATTCGGCAAGAAATACCTTTGACCTAGCACTTGCACCCGTGGCTCGCCTGCCTGCACATGCATATCCTCCCCATCAATCTCGAGAGGGTTCAGGTCATGCCACGAAGGAAACAATTCTTTCAGGTCCACGTGAAAGTACGCTAGAGAGCTCTCTGCACCAAGATCTGTTGTGACACTGACGAACGAGTCTAGGTAAGCGTGCAGGTCGGCCCAGCTGGGGTTCTCAAGTGCAAAGGAGTGAGCCATTGCAGAAGCTTTCTGCGCAGCGTCAGACATCTTCTTGCCCGAGCCCAGTGCAACAGGAGTGTGGATATGGTGGCTGATTGCAGAAGCAAGTGTACTGAAATGTTGCCACACAGAGTCGGCGAGATCAAATGGGTCCACATTGGGAGCACGCAATGCCACGCAAATCTCTCTTGCTGCATGAAAGCATGACCTCAGCTGCAAATCACTGCTGACCGAATGCTGTTCAACCCAAAGCCAGTTGTGGTGTTTGCTGGGCGAACTGTCTGCCCAAAGGTATCTTTGACACCCTGCATGGTTTGCAGCTTGATTTTCGACCTGCGACAGCAACAAGTACGAGACATCCAGCACCAGGCGGTACCGCTTGAGTGAGCTTTTGCTTGGCTGCTTTTTGGGGGTCTCCAAGGCCTGCAAAATGCCGGCAGCAAAAAGTGGACTCATACTAGCAGTGAGCGCATGCTTGATAATTCGCTCCAGTCGATTCGTGGAACCGCTGTACCACACAAGGCGAAGGTACCGAATCATCTTCTCAGAACTGTGCATGGCACTTCCGCGACCACAGTATGCAGCAGAATCACCTTCTAAAGAAGACTGCCAACTCTGAAGCATCCATGCCACTCTGCTCAGAGCAGCACTACAATCTCGAGCAGCAATCTCATCATCGTCACCATCTCCGTTCAGGGCAGGCTCTGGCAACGGCGGCAAAGCCTCTGCCACATCCCTAACTGCTTTCAGCGCCTGACCAAGTGTGTGCCAGCTGAACTCAACTGGAGGTCTTGGTTCGTCAGACTGGGGTCTCCAAGCGTTTGGGGGCCAATCTTCAAATAACCGAATCTGGTCATCAGATCCCCAATCACCCTGTAAAAGAAGCGACTTCCAAGCCTCACGCAGGATCAGATTCGCGATCGGCTCGGGCACAGCAAGTGCCACACGCGTCTCGTCGTTGCCTGCCAGTGCAATGTGGCATAGGGTCGGGATGACATGGTTCACGCTTAAGAGTGTTTCTTGCATTTACCACCCTAAGCCCTAGACCCTAAACCCCAAAAACCTTAAACCCTAAACCCTAAACCCCAAACCCCAAACCCCAAACCCCAAACCCCAAATCCCAAACCCCAAACCCTAAACCCTAAACCCTACTTAGCCACCCGAAACCAAAGCCATCAGCCCGAAACGCTTAGGGCCATTGGGTGAGGATTGGCGGCGGAAGCCTGTCTGCGTTTTAGCGTTTAGGGCTAAGGGTTCAGAGTTTAGGGCTTAGGGTTGAGGGTTAAGCGTAGGGTTTAGGGACTAGGGCTCTGGTTCCTCACACTTCGACACCCAGCACTATCCCACAAGCGGCAAGCAGGATTGAACACGATCCTGCCTGGACACCTCAATTGCAGAGAACTCACGACATCTTGGACTGGTTGAGCTGGATTGCGCGAATTGTACTTGCGTAATAGCACACCTTCCAAGTCCTCTGAGCGCAGTCGCACCAGTGGCCGAGCATTCGAAACTTCAGCAATGCCACTGACACCCCGTCGACTTTCTCTAAAGAAGACACGCAGTGACTCAGGATCCCCACTCGTGTGCCACGCTTTCCAAACTTCTTGAATCTGAACACTGTACGAATCAAGAGGAAACTGGCAGTACCTTGCCAGCAATTCTTCTTCTGAAGACCAGTTTGTGAGCGGACCAACATTTACTCGCCCTGCAGAGATCCTGACCAATGCTTCCAGCTTGAAGAAACTTTGCACGCCTCTAAACGTGTTCACTTGCATGATCGGTGATACGTCAAGACCCGACATCTGCATTCGCTCAACCAGCCAATGCCGTCTGGGAAACACACATAACCGCCTCTTGCCCGCAATTTTCTTGCGCCATGTAGGATAGGGATAGCTGCACAGCCACAGCAAAACCATGGTGGCCGGGCCGATGTTGCACTGTCTAAAGACACATGTGGGCTAAAGGCTAATGACAGCTTGCGGTCTAATCTAGTAGCCAACTGCTTGGTTGGACTTCTTGGGGCCTGTCAAAAGCTCCTGATGTGAAAGGTTTTGTGTCAGGGTAGAATTGAGGGTCCAGGGTTTGAGGGCTGCCTTCATGTTGGAGAACCTACTTCCTGCCAGCCAACTGCTTGGCGTTGCCCGGAGCAAATGCATTTCGTGAATCCAGATCTTCCAAAACCCTTAATTACTACACCTTAATTTATACTAAGGATCCTGATAATGAATTAGGGCAGATTCCTTGGTTAAGCGGTTTTGGAAGATCTGGGAAGTTTGAGAAGAATTGCTTGAACTGCAGCACGCAAAGCTCGATCTGACCGAGGCCAGTTGGCCGAAAAGTGTCTGGAGCTGCACCGATCGGTCCCACCACCCCAATGTCATGAGTTTGCATCATGAACATTAACCTCCAGGCCCGAGTCTGAAGGGCCCGCATGGACCTGATGATGGAGCTCAAGCGTACTCTATGAGTCAACGCGTTGCTCAACTTCTTATCTCCCGCAAAAACTTGGAAGCTCACGGTACTTTGTAACCCAGTGATATACAGTTATAACCCAAGTATACCGTATTAGGAACTTATATATTTGTTACACTTATCATGGGTTGCCAAGTACCCTGAACCTCCAAGCAGCCCAAAGATGTTTGCTAGGTGCGTAATGCAGTCACACCGCGGAGTTCTTTAAAGTGCGGGCTGCCGACCCACAAAATTCAAAAACAGAAAACGTGAAGCTTCCGCACTGGCGCTGCCTGGAAATGGCAACCCAAACTGAGCTCATGATCCCTGCCACCGGGCTTTATGACAACCACAATGTTCGTTAACACATACAAAAACATAAAGAAAAACAACGAATGCGCTCACTATACCGTGTTTAGGTGTTGTTTCGGTTCCGAAGTGCCTCACAGCCAACAAAAGCCTCATTTTCCCACGGATTTTGTCCCAAAGCCCTCTAAACCTGATTTTTTTCGCACACACAACGACGCCAGGGTATCGGTGAACTATACTACACTGAAACCCAGAGCCAACTTTTCAGCCTTGGCCCTCTTGTACGCGCAACTCTTCCGAGATTTACGGGCCTTCTTTTCAGCCTCTACGGGATCCGTCGCTGGCTCTCTCTTCTTCTTCTCTTGCTTTGCTTTCTTCTTGGGACTGGGCTTCGGTGCTTTCGCGCGGGATTTGGCCTTGGGCTTTACCTCTTCACGTGCATAGAACTGGGTGTCCTGGCTGGAGCTGGGCCCATCCGGGGCTTCCTTGTCACCAGGCTCGCCCTTTCCTTTCAGCTTGGGCACAGCCTTGGGCTTGGGGGTGTTGACCTTTGGGGCTGCTTTCTTTCCCGGCTGGGCCTTGGCTTTGGAACCTGCTGGGCGTCCTGGCTTGCGCTTCCTCGGGGCTTCTTCAGCATCATAAGCATCACCAGTGTCCTTGCTACCTGCTTTTTTCCTTGCGGAAGCTGCTTTGGCGTGGGCTAGCTTCTTCTGTTCTGACGGTGACAGCACAGGCGCTGCCTCCAAGAGGGCTGGTCTTTTTGCAATCGGCTGCTGTGGCGTGTCGGTTGAGGTCTGGGCAACCTTGCTTGGCTTTGGCATGGTTTGACTGGTCAGGGTAGGCGCAGACTCAGGGTGCACGTGTGGCTTGGTGACGTTGGGCCCCAAGCATTCCTGCTCCGGCTGCATGGGCTCATCTGCTGGCCCATTTTTGATGGGCATATCTTCTGCCTCCCTCTTGATGGGCTTATCTTCTGGCTCTTTCTTGATGGGCTTGAGTTCTGGCTCTTTCTTGACGGGCGTTTCTTCTGGCTCTTGCTTGATTAACACAGCTGGACTCCTAGGCTCAGCTGGCTCTCTCTTGACAGCACACGGCTGCTCGTGAGAAGGGCTTGCGCGAGCAGCTGGCTCACGCACGGCCTCCACTTGACCAGGCCTCGATTTGGGTCCTGCTTCGCAAGAACCATCACCCGTCTCGAGCTCTCCGCCCTCTGTGCTGGACGAATCACGCCCACCACTTGCGGCTTCCTTTAACTGAGCCGCTTCCATTCTTGCCACTTGCACTCTAGCTTCTTCCAGCACTGCTGCAGCGGCCACAGGGTCCATGGGCTGTGTCTCTTCAGTGTCTTGATGGACCACCCTACCTCACACACCCACAGTGTGAACCATGGTAATTACAAGGAGCACAACCCCCTTGCATGTGCGTTATGCTAGCAGGAAATCAAAAAGTCAAGGCATGCAAGGTGCGATCGATCTTCTCGGGCTTCTTCTCGCTGGTTCGCTGCTTCTTCGCTGTCAACAGTGCTTCTAGGTTCACACGGCACTGCTCTAGCTCTTCCAGGATCGCTCTTTTTTTGTTCGGGTGGGTCTCCTTTGCACCAGTAACAGGGGACACACTCTGTGGCGCACGAGGGCTCGGCGTCTCCCAAGACTTGGGCGGAGACTTGCTGCCTAGGCGGAGGCAAAGTAAGAAGGATTGAATACATAGCCACTGGGACGACTGATGCAAGGGTGCTTTCACACGAGTGCAAGTCACAGATTTTGTACCGTCGCTGCTCGGAAGATACTGCAGCAGGAGCTTCTGGGCACGGGTGGGGCTTCGTGGGCTCAATACCCTCATCAAGCTCATCATCTGTAAGCGTCTCTTCCTCTGCACCTTCATCTGCCTGGGCAATTGCACTTTCAATTGGGCTGCCCAGAAAAGCAACCGGAACAACTTCAACTAGACCCTCTAGCCCCATGTGTCCTGCGCATGTTCACCAGCATGTTCTTCACCAGCATCATTGACCGACAGCGACGACGATGACCGTCCTTGATTGTGGACAGAAAGTTGGCACGACCTAATTCGTGATTGTCTATTGGGTGACATTGGGTGGTACATCTGCAGGTTGCAGAAACAATTCAAGCAAGATGCCTGCAGGAATCGGAATGCCAAGAATTTCATACATCTTGCGTATGTTTTCTTCTGTTGGGCGGTGTGGTAGTTTCGCGAGTCTCGCAAAGATCGTGATCAGGTTCCTGATTCTCCATGCTTGTGTTCGGCAGAACTTGCCTTGCAAGTGTGCAATCGTGGGCATTCATGTTGCCTAAGGCCTATAAGGATGAGGCTCAATCAGCACGCAGCACGATTATGCAACGCGACTTTGGACAGGGCACTTGCAACCTTCGGCTTTCCCTTTGGCCGAGATAGCACAAAGAACTGCGCCACATGCTCTTCCAGGGCATCCACAGAAGGTCTGACCCCCAGTACCTTTATTGCGTAAGCAATGATATCCCAGTTGAAGTCCACGTCTGCCCTCGTCAATGCATTTCCTGCTACGATAATCCTTCCACCCGCGCCCCGTGTTGCCATTTCCGGAAGATCAAACCATATCTGGCCCAAGTTGACATTGTCATCTTGAGGCACCACCTCCTCTGCCACTGCTGCCCTTGCTTCAAGCACACGGATGACCCTAGCCACAGCTTCACAGCTTAGCAGGACCGTTTCTACAGCAGCGTGACTGCAACTGTATTTGGGCAAGGTGAGTGTCCCGATGATGCGCTCTGTGTGGCGCATGAACACACAGCAACTGATGAAGAGCATCTATAAGCCCAAACAATGCAGTTACCAAGCTGATGCTCATGGTGCTCACACACGCACACACGCACACACCCACCCACACATACACACACACACACACACACACAGACACGGGGAAGACACATAGTAGGCTGTCGTGGCCCAGTAAGCAAGCCAGGCACACCAGCCCCAGCCGCCAGCCCAAACCCAGGGATCCAAAAGTCACATGGCCCGACCTGTCAGGCGATCATCGGGGACTATGACTACCAGAGCCTCCCAAACCCCTCCCACATCCCCATATCATACTAAGGTTTTACAGAAGTCACGCCTAGAACGACAAGTCCGAAATCACAAGCTCCCGGGCGTTAGGGTGATAGCCTTATATATTGTTTTTTTCGGCTGCTTTGGTCCTTTTCCCACCCATGCCAAACCAGGCCTTCGCACCAAGGACCACAAAGCCGGGGAAGTGCTTGAACTTTCAAACAGGCAGCTCAAAAACATTAGGCACGGTTATTTGTGTACGGGACTAGCAAGAGGATGGATTTACATATGTGCAGAACACGAAGTGTGCACGTTCTACGACAAACGGAAATAAACATACGATCGGGTGGTTCAGGTAGGGTTTAGGGTTTAGGGTTTAGGGTTTTCCTTTGACTCGATGTCACGCCGCAGCTGCTGCCGGATGCCATACTCAGTGTCGCGGCGACTGACACTCCGTTTCAAGCTCCTTCTGCTGCTTGGCGTTCTCACTCTCCAGGTTCTGAAACCTTAAAATGCAAAAATGCAATGTAACATCATATGTGATTCATTTAAGTAGTTATGCTGCAATGAATCCACTGGAAGAAGCCCAGAACCCGCATCAGGCTGTTCCAGATTACACTCCCTGCGAAGAGGGTACTTCCGCAAGAGGCCCTAAACCAGAAACCCTAATAACCCTAAACCCTAAACCCTAAACACTAAACCCTAAACCCTAAACCCTAAACCCTAAACCCTAAACCCTAAACCCTAACCCCCCCCCCCACCCCCAAACTTGGAACCAAGGGCCCTGAGCCCTAAACTCTAAAACCTAAAAAGCCCGACATCCATCAACCCGCTTGAACCCGACACGCCCTTTACCCTAAACCCTAAACCCTAAACCCTAAACCCTAAACCCTAAACCCTAAACCCCACCCTAAACCCTAAACCCTAGCCCCTATACCCTAACCCTTATACCCTAAACCCTATCACCTAAACCCTAACCCCCAAAGAGCCCTTCACATCCCAAGAATCTTGAGCCCACAACCCGAAATTCCTGAAACTGTGCTGCGTTACGGGTTTAGGGTTTAGGGTTTGGGGTTTGGGGTTTGGGGTTTAGGGCTTAGGGTTCCTAACCTTGGGCCAAGTTACCAATACCTGTTTTCCTTGCCTAGGAAACCTCCTGGAACAAGTTGCCATTAATTTGATCTCCTTATGATGAAACATTAACGTTACCAAGCGGTTTAGGGTTTAGAGTTTAGGGTTTAGGGTTTACAATTTAGGGTTTAGGGTTTAGGGTTTACCCTAAAAAGTTTCAGCTTTATTATAAGAACCCTGTATACATCGACATACCCTAAACCCTATGGCGGTTTACAATATTAGGGTACCTTATTGGGGTCCTTCTTACAAGGGAATCCTACTATTTGGGGGCTATTTTAGGAGTCCCCGATTGTCGTAAACCCGCATATAAGAACCCTATAAGAAGCCAGCCAAAGATCCCTGCAAAAAGAACCTTAAAGCAACCCCCTGCACCTCTCCAGACTCTGAAGGGCAAAAGGACCACAAGAATCTACAGTAGTAGGAATTTGAGAGGAATATACAGTAGTTGGTACATTATATATTCTATTGCGGTATATCCCTAAACCCTAAACCCTAAACCCTAGACCCTAATTTGGGCTTCCCTGTCTGGGGTTCCCATTAACGTCCCTTTCAAGACCAGGCGCCGCCGCGCGGGCGCCGAGCCGCGCCTCGAACCCCTCGGAGGCCTCGAGAACCTGAGCTGCTCGTAGCAAGGAGGGTTTAGGGTCTAGGGTTTAGGGTCTAGGGTCTAGGGTTTAGGGTTTAGGGTTTAGGTTTTAGGTTTAGGGTTTAGGGTTTAGGGTCTAGGGTCTAGGGTAGAGGGTTTAGGGTTTAGGGCTTTAGGGGGCATTAGGGGAGTTCCCTGGAACCCAAAGCAAGACATAAAAACGTACCACTGCGCTACCCAGATTAGAAACCCTCCAGCACTTCCCTAGAAAGACCTTAGATCAACCCTAAACCCTAAACCCTAAACCCCAAACCCTAAACCCTAAACCCTGCCCCTAAACCCTAAACCCTAAACCCTAAACCCTAAACCCTACACCCTATACGGGGGCAACCGAAAGGGAAAGGAAACCAACCCTAACAGTCGCCAGAGATTTCACCCTGAACCAACCAGCAAACACCAGAAACTCGAACTTTCTTTTTGCTACCAGGCGCATGGCCCAGTCTTGAGCCATGAAGATTAGCAGGTACATTGACCCTTCAACTTTCAACTCCAACTCCTTTCCACAATACCAACTGCAGCTCCGCACTCCCCCTGTCCTAGGATTTCCTAGGACACACATTGGAGGTGCAGACTTTCGGCCAAAAACCGCCATTAGGGCAGCAGCCAGCTGCTTGGACTGCACATTATGGTTTTACGTCATCCAGGACGAATTTATAGCACATTGGCTAAACCCATTACCCACAGAGAATCTTTTTTCACCATGACTCTCTTGTCATTGAAGACTCTTCAGTCTTCTTCACCACGAACCGTGGTCTTCGCTACGCAAAAAGCTACTGACTTCTACTATCAGGGATTTCCATACCCTTAATAGTAACCGCCATATCTTCAGCGCATTGGCTGTTCCAGCACACCTGTCTTCAGAAAGAGAAAAACCATTCCCTCATCCATACCATCCAGTCACTTCTTCTTCCGATGGGTATCGATACTGAGGTGAAGTCGCAGCAGAACATACTCTAGGTCCGACACTGTAAGAACAGGATCTTGCACGCACCTTTGAATTGAGGATACCAATCCCTCTCTCTTCGCGTCCTCAATCGCTTGGCAAGATTGACCCAGCTCTGCATTCACAGCGGAAGACGCTTGCGCATCCACATCAGAGGAACGATCCTTTTCCTCAGGACCTTTCACCACTACCACCTCTTCCTTCTTGGGGCTTTGACTTTTCTCCTTCTTCTACGTCTTTCCCACGACGCTTGACTTTGTGCGCATTCTCGAAGAGGCTTTTTCCCCTGCAGAAACCACCGCATTGGATGATGATCCACCCTTCTCAATGATCGCCGGCATCTTCTTCGGCTTTGGAACCATGAGAGTATACGGATCCTCGCTAGCTGCAGTTTTCCTCTTCTTTTTGACCTTTTTCACCTCTTCCTCAACGGCAACATCCGTCTCCGAAGTTCCAACCACCTCCTTTTCGGCAGGAATATCCTTGCGGGACTCCCTTTCTAGGGACCTCTTTTTGCCCCTTTTGGGATCTGTCTCTTCTTCAACATTGGCTCGCTCGAACCATATCCTCAGGTCATTGACCCATTCTTCCACCTCCGCCAGCGAAACCTCATACGACTTCACTATTTCGTGAAGTTCCAGTGTAGACAGCATACCAGTGGTCCATGAGCACCATTCTCTATCCATCTGTTCAGCGTCTCCATTGAACTTCAGGAGTTTGAACACTGGGTCCGCCTCTGCACGAGCCAAATCTGACTTGCCATTGGACATAAATGAAATCGCCTCCATCAGCAGTTCTACCATTTTGGTATCATCGTCATAAACCATGAAATCCTCCTCGTCTTCATCAAACCGTTCAGGAGAGATCTCCTTTTCTCCACCTTTTGTACCAGAACTTCTCCTTGGACCATCCCTTGGGGGCGTCCTTGGAGACCTTGGCCTCTGTTCATCCAGCGGATCACCATGCTCAAAGACACACTTGTCCCCATAACGGCACTTGCCAGACTGAGCAAACTGGATACACCTTACACCAGTTGCATCATGTGAGAACTTACAGTCCTTTCCAGAGAAACAGTGTCTCCCAGCCACATAGTACTTGCACCAATACGATTGTAGCACCACATCATCTTCTGAATGGATGAATTTGCAGTGTTCACCAAATTTGCAGCGATCTTTTCCCTTGCTGAACCAATAGCAGAAGCCTTTCTTCCTCTTTTCCAAACGCTCCGCCTCGTACCGGTCCATAGGGCGATTCTGCTCTACATGAACATTGCCACGTACCTGAGAACTGCTCCCTTCACCCAAGGTGCTATCAGTATTTGATGCTTTGAGTACAGCTGGAAAACCTGGCCTTGGTCCTACCACCTTCATGATTGGTTTTCCGCCAGCTCCTGAGCCATGCTGAGACGATCCAAAAACATTGAATATTTTCACGAAGGCCCTTCTAGTGCCGATCTTCTGCACCCTTTTGATTGGATGTTTCATTGCTCCAACCTTGCATCCAGATACATTCGAACGACACAACCTCCTATACCCAGCTCTATATCCCTTTTTCCAAAGAGCCATAAGAATTCTAGAGGCAGTAACATTCTCCACCTCTACCTTTTCCAACTGTCCCTCACTTTCCGGAACAAACCCATCCAACCCATCCATATCTGAAGACCTTTCCATCTTTTTTGACACCACTTCGTCGAGGTAGTCTTCAGAGATCCAGGGTAAGTTCCTCTTAGAGGAAAAATCGTCACCATTATCTGGTCCTTCACCAGGATACCCCTTCGTGCTGTCAAAGATCCTACCAGTAGTGCGGTCCTGCGTAGAGAAATCCCAGTTGGAAGCCACGCGAGAAGACACTGACCACAAGAACATCCTTGTGCCAGCCAATCTTGACGAACCACTGGATGTCTCCTCTTCTGGAGAAACTTCTGGCGCTTTGCCATCCCTTCCAGTGTCACCAATTGTCTCACCTCCATCATCTTCAATGGGAATAGGGGATTCATTGTTCCCTTGATCAAGTACCGCATCTTCCTGTCCAAGAATCTCCAGCACCATTGTTGAAGGATCCACTTCCTCATCGACATCGTCGTCCATCCTGTTCCAGAGAACCTCCAATTGATCAGCACATGTCGCCGCCTGAAGGAACTCCATCAATTGAGCCTTCCCGCGCTGCCAGAGAAATTCCGAATTCACCACTGATCCTTGGCCTCCTAGGGTAAGGAACGGAGCAACCAATTTGGCTACCCTCGCCATAAGTTCAACGTGAACTTCCATGCCTGGACTGCGACTCCAATCGTAGGCAATTGCCTCCATAGCAGTTCCAAACTTATCAGTATTTTTGAATTCCCCTTCCAGACCAGGAGACAGCAATGCACCCATCACCGAGAGAGGATAATTTCCCACCGCTGGCAAGCACGGATTGTCATGGAACGAATGATGCAAATCACCATAATATCCTTGATCTCTCCTTTGAAGAAGGAGTGTCCCAGTCCCCAGCTGGGCATTCAATTCATCCACTTGAACCATTTCAGCACATATCCTCTGTGCTGCAGTCGCTATTGCCGGCCAGATGGTACGATCGGTCAAACCGCGACGCATAACCCAATCAGTTGTTGGCGACTGAATCAGCGTTCGTGGATCATACACCATAACCACCATTGTACCATCATCCATTGACTGATCAGCAGCATCCTCCAGTGCCAGGTTCAAATCCTGTTCGCTTGCACCTTCGGATGACATGCTAATAACCAAATTTCGATCCATTTTATTGGACCCCTTCTGACAGTCCCTTTGCCCTACAGGCAACTTGCCGACAGCAACCTTCCAATAAATCCGATTCAGAAGGCCTTTAGTAAGCAATTGCTGAGGGTCCTTCTTCACCGGACGAACATCCAATGTCTTCGCACCATCACCACGGAGTTCATTGCTCCCACCTTCTCCTCTTTTTGGTCAGTCTCCTCGCCAGAAATTTGCACTGCTCCTTCCAGCGCCGTCTCCTGTCCAGCCACTTCTTGCCCAGGAAGAACTTGAGCGCTTTCAGATACATTCACCTGTCCAGCAACACCTTGCCCAGGTAAAACCTCATCCGTGGAGCCCACCGCCAGCGAACCAACTATAACTGAGCCATCCCTTGCTCTTTTTTGAGACTGTTCAGTTCGACGAGAAGGTTGTGGTAGCGAAAAAACTTGAGAAGTCACTTCTTGGCGGGTCTCCCCCCGCGACGCTTTGTCGCGCCCTTCGCCAAGGTGAACCGATTTTTTCTGCCCATCATTGGAGCTTGAAGAACCAGCAATTGGAACATTGCCACGCATCGCAGTTCTTTGTGAATCCCTTTCTTGCAAAAAGATTTCCCTCAGGTGTTGCGCGCTGTTGGTTTCTTCCTCACTTGAATCACCTGAGGTATCTGCATAGGAGACCAAAGCTCCCGTTTGATCATCATCATCCACCAAATCTGCCCACGCTCTGCTGAATGGGTACGACAAACCACCACGAGGCTTTACTGGCTCCAGCGGCTTTGGCTTTTCCACCACTTCCGCCGGCTGCACTCGCCGTTGTGAGCGAGAGCGTGGCACCTGTCGCACCTGTTTTTTATCCAGCAAGGGCCTTCCCCTTTTCACAGGGTTTGATCTTGACCGATACGCCTTTGTTGGCGGGTTCACCGGTGGCATTCCAACTCCCACCAATCGCAACCTCTGCACGCACAGCGGGGATCTCTGCGCAAGCGTCCAAGCGTCACGGTACTTGCCGGTGTCGAAAATCTCTCGATAAGACCCTCGCGGCATCTCCTTTGTACCAGGACCTTCAGCTTCACGCACCTGAGAGATAGTTCTCTCCCCATCTCTTCCAGCTTCACGGCTTCCAGAAGATTGCTCCATGCGTACCGACGCGTTGGCAGAAACAGCCACATCCGGCGACATTGGCCGGTACTGAACACCACCCACCAATTGCAGAATTTTGCAGGCCGTCACCTTGTTAACTCCTTTTTCCACCAAATCTTCCACAAAGATATACTCTTGTAGCTCTTTGACGTTGGTTACACCCAGCTTGATCATAACATCACTTACGTGAGGTGTATACACCCACAAGTGGTTGTTGCGAGCCATCCAATGTTCTATTGGCTCTTCAGGATCCTGAAGACGTACCGCGGTAGACTCTGCCACCGAATCCTTTTGTACCTCTCCATCCGTTCCATCCAGTGTATCACCTTCACTTGTTTTCTGTGACACATTGGTCATTTGCAGCGCTTTTGGTGCCGAGGATGACGAAGATTCTGCTCCCCCACTTACCGGTGGTTGAAAGGTGCTCCTGTCGGGAATCTCCAATCCTCTTCCTCTTTGAAACGAAACATGGTTCGCCACATTCACCAGATGCTTCAACTGGGCCAGTCGTTCTTCAGACATTTCTTCGTGAGAATACTTGCACCCATATCGCACGCGACACCTCCCTTTGATGTAGTAGTCGAAGCAGCAATGATGGAACCCTGCTTCCCTTAGGGCCTTCCGAGACGCATTGTCCCAGGATCTGCCGGGTTCCCAAGTCCCTTCCAAAACCGCTTTTTCATCGTGCGAGTATCTGCAGGAATTTCCATATTTACAACCTTCTCCTTGGTTGTAACACAGACACATTTGCCTCTTTGGCTCGTCTGACACCGACTCACCCTTTGATGCACCTTTACCAAAGTTGTACTTGGCTCTGAAAGCTGAATCCTCCCGCTCCTGCTGTGCCTCATCCACTGCGCCTTCTTCCGTAGGAGGGCCACCAATGTCCCCATCCTCGTCTCCAGCTTTTTGGCTGTTCTTTGGCTCAGTTGGTCCTCCTCCTGGCCAACCTTCACCATAACGACGATGTTCATAGGAACACTCATCTCCATTGCGACACCTTCCCTGATTGAAAAACTTGCACAGTTTACTGTACCCTGGCGACACAGTTTTTGGCGTCAGGTGAGCTTTCTTGTACTGATCGGGATCCATGTAGGCTTCCATTGGCTTGTTTTCTCTTTTACTCATGGATTCAACTGCACCATCAAGCTCCTGCAAAAACCGCTTGGTGTCCAGCCAAAGCGCATTCCAAAGTTCATCTTTGCCTTGACTCAGCAACGTTGCCACCGCTTCACCCACGACTGGTCGACTAAATCTCCTTTTCTTACATGCCAGTTCGTAGAGCGCGTTGTGGTACAGCTTTCGGGAAAAGGCGGTTGTCTTTCCCAAGCCTGCGCCTTCTGCACCATCGGGCTTCCAACCATCACTTTGCAAGATGCCATACGCACGCCGAGCTTCCGCATCCAGGAACGCATGGTCTGCAACACACTCCTGTATCTCATCCATTGTACGACCCAACAGCATCCCAGTGATTTTGCCCACATAGGCCTTATCAGCCTTTCCATCCTCCAGAAGAGCTCTATAGATCTTTTCTCCATAGAGTTGCCTTTCCTCTTGTTCTTCTGAGGATAACTCCTGATCAGCAAACCATTCATCGGATTGCTCTTCCTCCCATTTCCAGTCCCATTGACCGTTGACCAGCATACCATGAATCTGTCCACCACGTACTCCAGCCGCTGTCTTTCCATTTGCGCAGCGTCGAAGAAGAGTCCTCCTCGTCGTCTTCCAAAACCAGGAAGGTGTCCAAGATCACGGTACCATCATCTTCCACCCTTTTCACTGTTCCATTGACAGTGTCACCAAATTTGAATAGATGTGTATTTTTCCCTTCTGCAGGAATCAATACATTCACATCGCCATGGTCCAAAAAGGCTCCATGCCCATTGATGCAGCGCACTAGACCAACAATCTGATCTCCCTCTTGATAGCAATGCTCCCCAGGTGTATCCAAGGCTCCCGCTCTGGGCACTTTCTTTGCATGCTCTTCAGAAACCATCTCTGTATCATCGGCTCCTGGAACATCCTTTGTTTCCACCTTTGGGTCACACTGCTCGTCCTGCTCCTGCACGAGTCCCACAAGATCATCCACCTTGTGCTCCAGGGGCTCAGGACCTTCCTTTTTTCCAGCCAATGGCTTTGCCTCATCTGTTGCAGTTCGCTCGGTGTCGACTTCCGGCGAGCTTCCAGACGGCAATACTTCCCCCTTCGTGGGAGTGGACCCATCATTGGAGTCTTTTGTCACACCTTCTGCAGCAGGCAAGTTTTCTTCCACTGCAGGGCTATTGGATTGCTCATCCGCGGCAGGTACATTCTCTTCCACCGCAGGATCCTTTGGCTCCATGGTTTCCAAAGGAGAATTGCCACCATCATTGACCACAGCTGCCACATCGGCTCCGGTGTAGCCCTTGCTATTTCGTTCCTCGCTGCTAACTTCAGGTTGCACCAGTGCGTCCACCTGTGAACCTCCGCCGTCAGCTGCTACGGAGACCTGCGCCCCATTGTTGCAGTCGTCCGCGGAACGTGACACCATATGCGCCTCAACCCGTGCTTCCTTCGCACTCCAGGTACTATCTGGCACATTGACCCGCGCATCATTGGCGCTCCAGGCCTCATCTTTCAGATCGCCCGTGTCTCCAGCTATTCCAGAAGCTTCTTTTTTCCCTTGAATGGCAAGATTCTTGGCACCAAACGAAGAGACCTCCTCAGTCGTAACGCACAACTTTTTCCCTCCGTCCTCCAAATCTCCAGGATCACCTTCCTGAACGACAGGTACCACATCCACCACTCTCTCTTCTGCAGCCGACACAGTTCCAATCTCCGCATTGGGCATTTTTTCCTCTGGACCCACCGATTCCACCGCTGCCACACCCTCAGAAAGCGTTTCCATTTCTTCCCGATCCAGATGTTCTCCAGCGATGTCTGCTCGGATTCCAGAAATCCCTTCCTCATCAGGAGAACCCGAGGTCGGGGCGTCACCACCAGCCCTAAGACCGCTATCCCTGATAGTAGTAGAGGAAAAATCCTTTTCACCTACACTATTTACACCGCTGTTGACACTTTCCAAGCTACCCTGTTGTGCCCTGAAAGACTCAGTAGGCGACGAGGACGAAGTAGTACCTTCTTCCACGGGAACAATGCCCATTCCAACACCAGACCCCTCACTGTTTCCAGCCATCCCAGTCTTCTTAGGCAACACCCATTGGGTTTCTCCCGTGTCTAAGCAGTAAAGATATTCTCTCCCATCCTCGTGAAAATGGCGTTCCCATGTCTTCCCATCACAGTCGATGATTGGAAGGTCAGCAGCTTGAGACAATTTGTCTCCACAATCAGCGTATAAGTCCTCATCTGACTCCTGCTGTATTCTCGCTGCCTCCAATTCCAGGATTTCTCCTTCACTCATCACCATAGCAACAGGAACAACTCCTTCTGCGTCCCCAGCGACGAGGATACTGCTTTTTGTCGCAGCAACAGGCGCAGTTTCTTCCGCTTCACCTGTCAACAGATCACCACTTTCAGCCGCGAAGCTCACTTTGTTGCGAGCTCGCTTGGAAACAGGGATAACATCCCCAACCAGCTCTGTCTGGCACCCTTGCTCCACCATCTTTGACGTAGAGGAGCTTGTTGTTGGCGCTCCCGTTGATTCAGCAGGTCCCGCAGCTCGAAGACAAAGCCCATGTTTGCTCAGAAGGCGCAGCAAAACTGCTTCCATCTGGTCTTCCAGTCCTTCCACCACCGGCTTCTCTCCGCCACGCATGCCACCAACATCAACCAGAGCTTCCACATTGGGAACAACTTTTTCACCCGTTGCAGACCTTTTGACACCACCTTCACCTTGATCGCCCACATTGGAGCTCGATGATGCCGTACCAGTCTGTAACCAGTTGGTCGCCATGGCTTCAAACTATCACCCTAAAGCCGAAACACAGACCGCAGGGAACCTAATTTGGGCTCATAACCTACGGGGGCAACCGAAAGGGAAAGGAAACCAACCCTAACAGTCGCCAGAGATTTCACCCTGAACCAACCAGCAAACACCAGAAACTCGAACTTTCTTTTTGCTACCAGGCGCATGGCCCAGTCTTGAGCCATGAAGATTAGCAGGTACATTGACCCTTCAACTTTCAACTCCAACTCCTTTCCACAATACCAACTGCAGCTCCGCACCCTAAACCCTAAACCCTAAACCCTAAACCCTACACGCAAGAACTTGAGCTCCGGTGGCGCAGCTGAGCGAAAGCCGCAGCGCACGCTTGGCCGCGGGGATGGGGTCGGACGCAGCGCACGCCGCCACCTCCAAGAGGGCTTGGGTGGTTTGCCTTACTGGTTTTAGGGTTAGGCTTTAGGGTTTAGGGTTTAGGGTTAAGGGTTTAGGGTTTAGGGTTTAGGGTTTAGGGTTTAGGGTTTAGGGTTTAGGGGGGTAGGGTTTAGGGTTTAGGGGTTCAGGATTTAGGGTTTAGGGTCAAGGGACTAAAGGAGGGACCCTTACCAGGGACCTTAGGGCTTGTTTTGGGGTTGTTTCGGGGCTGCTTAGGTACATAGGGACTACATACAAGGCATATATAGGGGTTATATCAAAAAATAAGATTCAGGGGTCCCTTCTGTTATGCTCCCTAAGTTTGGGGTTTGGGGTTTAGGGTGTAGGGTTTGGGGGGGGGGGGGGGGGAGGAGGGAAACCCTAAACCCTAAACGGGGGGGGGGGGGGGGGGGGGGCTCGGCGCAAGGGTGTGAGGGCTGAAGGTTTGTGGTTTTGGGGCTCACGATCTCAAGGGCTGAAGACTCGCACCCCTAAGGTTGTATACCCCTAAAGGTTCCCGTTACTTTACTCCCAATATGGCCCTTATAAACTAGCTGCACAAGCCCCCCCCCCCCCCCCCCCCCCCCACAAAAAAAAAGAGGTCCAAGGTGCAGCCCCTACTGGAAGGTTGTTTGACTTAGTAAGTAGGGTTAGTAAGGTGGGTTGGGGATTATACGAGGGGTTTCTCGGGGATACTAAGTCCACGTACAGGCCCACACGAGCTTCCAAGTAGACGATATAGCAGTTTCACGCTTTCATGTTTGGGGTTCCCCCTAAAACCTCCGAAACCCTGGGGGAACCTGACTGGGTTTAGGGTTTAGGGTTTAGGGTTCGGGTTTAGGGTTTAGGGTTTAGGGTTTAGGGTTTAGGTTTAGGGTTTAGGGTTTAGGGTTTATGGTTTAGGGTTTAGGGTTTAGGGTTTAGGGTTTAGGGTTTAGGGTTTAGGGTTTAGGGTTTAGGGTTTAGGGTTTAGGGTTTAGGGTTTAGGGTTTAGGGTTTAGGGTTTCGGGCTTAGAGCTTCTAAACCCCCAAGCCCCTAAGCTCGAAATCCCTAAACCCGTGGATTTGGGGAGCTCAAGATCTCGGAGACCCAGGATTTTGCTGGGATTTGTGGCTTTTTCGGGGCTCTCAGTATGATTGGGGTTTAGGGGGTTCGGGTTTAGGAGTTTAGGGGTTTAGGGGTTCAGGGGTTTAGGGGTTTAGGGTTTAGAGACTTGCGTCAGCCTGCTCCACCATCTGCCAGAGCTCGTGCTCAAAGCACAGGGCCAACTCCTGCCGTGGTCGGGTGAGGTTCTCAGACTTCCAGACGCTTAAGTTGTACAGGGCTTAGGGTTTAGGGTCTAGGGTTTGAGGTTTAGGGATTAAGGTTTAGGGCTTAGGGTTCAGGACCTTATATTATGCTCACGGAGGGGGGGCTCAGCGGAGGTTTAGGGTTTAGGGTGGCGTGCCTTCTTGCGTATGTGCAAGTGCTCTTTAGGGTGGGTGCCCCAGCTGGACCGCGCCGTCGAGCCGGCTGGAAACCACCGTCCATGTGGAGGTAGGGTTTAGGGTTTAGGGTTTAGGGTTTAGGGTTTAGGGTTTAGGGTTTAGGGTTTAGGGTTTAGGGTTTAGGGTTTAGGGTTTAGGGTTTAGGGTTTAGGGTTTAGGGTTTAGGGTTTAGGGTTTAGGGTTTAGGGGCAAAGCACTCGGTCTGACAGCAATGATCTGGCTAGGGCTTGCATTGATGGCTCGTTTGAGAACGAGGCGCCCCTCAGGAGGATGTCAAGGGAGACTGCTGGATTGACGGGCTCCCCGCTCACTGAGTGATGGACCAAAAAGGCCTGAGGACCCAAAGTTCATACTCCCACTACTCGCTAAGTCTCCCTAAGGTTCCCGAGGTACCTTACACCCCATGAACCCCCTCTAAGGGCCCTATAATAAGCCGATGGTGTTCTAGCAGCCCTTACATGGATGGGGGCCTCTGGGCTTAGGGTTTGGGGGCTTGGGGTTGTAAGGTCTTAGGGTTCTTTGGGGTTTATAGTGTTTTAGGGCCTTCTGCTTTTTTGGGGTTTTGGGGTTGAGGGTCTTGAAATTTTAGGGCCTCCGGGTTT
Source organism: Symbiodinium natans (assembly GCA_905221605.1). NCBI lineage: Eukaryota > Dinophyceae > Suessiales > Symbiodiniaceae > Symbiodinium > Symbiodinium natans. The sequence continues at coordinate 4,271 of CAJNDS010000460.1, read as the reverse complement.
TTTCGGGGCTTAGGGTTGTTTTGGTTTTTTTTGTTGGAGTCAGGGTTTTGGCTGTTAAGGGCTTGGAGCTGGGAGTTGAGGGGTTTAGGGTTTAGGGTTTAGGGTCTAGGGTCAAGGGTTTAGGGTCTAGGGTCAAGGGTTTAGGGTTTAGTTTAATGCCTGAGCCCATCCAGTTGACCATCCCTTAAAGACGGCAACCTCCCCAACCCCCGACGCGTACTTCTCCAAAAGCAAAGGGTTTAGGGCTTAAAATCTAGGGATTAGGATTTAGGCTTTAGGAAAAGTGGTACACCTTTCTTTTCCTGCAGCATCAGGAGCCCAACACGTTTAAAGGTACACCGTTGGCTACGAAGGAACATGACCCCTATCAAGGGCAAATCGGGTCCAGAAACAAAAGGGATCCTCAGGTCCGGCTCGCAGGGCTTCGGATTTAGGGTTTAGGAGCCCTAAACCCTAAACACCCTAAGCACCCTGAACCTAGACCCTAATTAAACCCTAACCCTAAACCCTAAACCCTAAACCGCGCGGTGTGGCTGCCTGTGGCAGCAGGGCATCGATACGTGCCGGGAGGCACTTCCGCACCATCTCCGCATCCTTCGGGAGCGCTGAAGTTATGAGATCCGACTACTTCTAGAGGGTAAACCCTAAACCCCAACCCTAAACCCTAAACCCTAAACCCTGAACCCTAAACCCTAAACCCTGGACCCTAAACCCTGCACCCTAAACCCTAAACCCTAACCCGCACAGAGCCAATAAAACGAAAATTAGGGTCATGTATATACCTTCTTGCTTTCCTCACACTTCATCCCTGAATCATTCATTGAATAGCTCCAGCAGGGCTAAGAAGAGTCGAAAGTGCAACCCGAGTCCCGTTCTTGGAGCTGCAGAAAGGGCCTTGACCCTGGTTGTCACATACCGCCTGGAACCTGAAACCTTAAACCCCAAAACCCCGAATAAAGCCTCTCAAACTCAAGGCCTAAACGCCAAAACCTAACAGGCATCTCAAACCCTGAAGCCCTGAAGCCCTAAACCCAAAAACCAAGCCCCTCAAATTTTGAATGCCCCGAAAACCCTTAACCCCAAACCCCAAACTTCAAACCCCGAACCCTAAACCCTAAATCCTAAACCCTAAACCCCCCCGGGTCCTCTCGCTCCTTCTGGGATGCAGCAGCAATGTCTGCCAGGCTTGCGAAACTCGCTTGCTGCATGGCGTGTGTCCGGACTTGGGGGGTTCGGGTTTCGGGAATCCGGAATGGCAACGTTCAGGGATTTTTTTGGGGGGGGGGTTTAGGGTTTAGGGTTTAGGGTTTAGGGTTTAGGGTTTAGGGTTCAAACAGGGTTTAGGGCTTAGGGCTTCTGGTTTAGGAGTTTGTAAAGGGTTGAGGCACATTCGGTAAGCTAGGGCCTGCTAACGTCAGGGTACCTTGATGGAGTGCGGGGGCATCTTGAAGGGTACTTTTAGGGGTTTAGGGCTTACGGTTTGGGTTTTAGGGTTCAGGGTTATTTAGGGTTTAGGGTTTAGGGTTTAGGGTTTAGGGTTTAGGGTTGAGGATTTAGGGTTTAGGGCTTGGGGTTTAGGGGTTTGAGGTTCGGGGTTTCGGGTCTCAGAGTTTAGGTGCCCCCCTCGCACCTTTGGGCAGCAAGCGCTTCTTTGGCTTGCCCGCAGCTGAGCAAAACGAAGCAGCGGTAGCAGGATTCCACTGTGGCCCTCAAGTGAAGCTCCTACATGAAATCTGGTCGCCTGAGGGTTCTGTATACGGGTTTTCTAGGGTTTAGGGTTGAAGGTTTAGGTAAAGAGGACAACGGACAAGGTGGAGCCCCCTAGCCCTACCTTATAGGGACGACGTAAGTGTTTGCATAATGACTTTTACCGTTGCGTTAGTCGTGGAAAAAGGACTCTTGCCCTATCTTTGGGAAACTCTGTGAGAATCAGATATTCCAAAAGAGCAGTATAAGGACAGTATCTCTGGTCTTCTACATCAGGGTTCTCCCACTACCTTAGGATGCTTGCCTGACATGCTCAGAGCATCAGACGGCACCCCCCAAAAAACCCAAACCCAACCGAAAACCCCTCCAAAACCCTCCTAAACCTTTGACCTTAAGCCGTGAAACCTGAAACCCTAAATCCTAAGCTCTAACCCCCCCCCCCCGCCCCAAACAAAAAAAAGAGATCTAACGACTCCTTCAGCTTGGTCCCCGCGGCATCGCGCGGGCTGGAGGCCTTGGGGGCAGATGGGGGGGTTACGAGGGTTTAGGGTTTAGGGTTTAGGGAATAGGGTTTAGGGTTTAGGGCTTTATAGGGGTCCTTCCTATAAGGGGATCCTATTATTTGGAGGTCTTTGTTCGGGGTCCCTTCTTTTCGTAGACTCCGAGATGCTAGGAACTGACGAAGCACGAGGTTTGGGGTTTCGCGTTCTGAAGGTTTTCAGTTTATGGAGTCTATGGTTTAAGGGTTATAGGTTTAGGGCGAAGAGCTGAAGGGTTTATGATTTCAGGTTTGGGGGAGAGTGTGTGTCTATTTGGGGGGGTACAGCTGCACCCCCAAAGTACCCAGGCAGGTGTTGGGGTCTTCCGTAAGCGCAAACCTCACGCCCCAAAGGCCTGAAATCTTAGCGCTGAAATCAGGTTGTTGAGGCTCCGGGTGCAGAGTTTCGGGTTTAGGGTCTAGGGGGTAGGCGCCAAGAAACCACACAAAATAGCCTACGAAACCCTCGAAAGTCAGCCTTCAATACCCTGAACCCTGGCTATTTAGGGTAGCTATAAATTAAACTTTTAGCTGCCTTAATAAGAAACCCAATCAGCCCAAAAAAGGTAAGGATCTAAAGTTACAGTAAAGTACCACAAAGTCAAGAGCTGCGCCTTCTGCTTCAGGGCGCCGGAAGCGGTTGCCTGGGCGGCACATCCAGCTCACATGCTGCTGGGCTTACGGTTCAGGGTTCAGGGTTCAGGGTTCAGGGTTCAGGGTTCAGAGTTCAGGGTTTAGGGTTTAGGGTTCAGGGTTCAAGGTTTAGGGTTTAGATGTTTAGGTGTTTGTTGGCGCCAGGGGCTTGTGGCTTGTTTTTTTTTTTTTTGGCGCTTAAGGGCTTCCGGGGTGTTCGAGGAGTGATCTTGGGCGGAAGATGAAACCTTACACACTGGGGTTCAGGGCCCTTGGGGGGACCAAATGAACCCTAAAGTTGGGTTCATGTACACTATACATCCCTATAGTTGCTGAGTTCATGAGCCCCAAAAAAGTGTAAAGTGCAATCAATCAGCTACTAAGATACTACCATCATTCCTATTAAGGTCTAGGGATTATTTAGGGGCACTGGTTTAGGGGCAGCTTAGGGACCATAATTCCGACGAAGGTATATGAACCATAAACCCTCCAGGGTTCCCTCTGGTCCCCAAGGGCCCACGGGTCCCTTAACCCTAACCCTAAACCCTAAACCCGAAACCCTAAACCTCTAAACCCAACGACAGGGTTTGATGGCTTCTGACAGCAAGCCGGTGAAGCTTCGCTTGGATACGTTGGGTTTAGGGTTCGGGTCTAGGGTCAAGGGGTTTAGGGTTTAGGGTTTAGGGTTTCGGGTTAAGGGTTTAGGGTTTGTGTGGTTTGGGGTTTTGGGGTTTGGGCTGGACTTTTACAGGAACAGCCGATGATGAGATGCCGAGAATCAATCAGCACTTGAGGGGAGCAACACTCAGAGCTCTCTCTCGGGTCTTCATATGGGGTTTACGAAAATAGGGGACTCCGAAAATAGACCCCCAAATAGTAGGAGCCCCTTACAGTAAGGACCCCAAAAAAGTCCCTTACTTTCGTAAATTCCCATAGGGCCTCAGCAAAAGTCCGAAGGACAGGACAAGGAGCATCTATCATGACAGCAAAGCAGCGCCTGCCACAGGACCCCCGCGTACTGAAACTCTCCTAACCCTACCTGGGACTCTATGTAGTCTTACGGGTTCTACCGTACATACCTACAAAATCAACGAAATTGCAGGGAACCCTATAAGCCCTAAACACATGAAACTCCTCGGGCGCGGGCCCCCTCGCCGGGGACCTTCGTTCTGGGGGAGATCCTTGGCAGGATTCGGGCCAGCACTGAAGGTCTAAAGCAAAAAACCCTAAACCCTACACCCTAAACCCCAAAACCTTAGAGAAGGCGGGACCAGGGCAGGCTTCGGAAGCTGAAAACACCCCTTGAACCCCAAACCCGGAATTCCTTGCAGCCCTGTGCCCACTGACGCATGCACAAGTATTCTGCCAGCAACCCTAAACCCTAAACCCTAAA